>JAHLSL010000020.1:4184137-4316505 GCA_025920805.1 Petroica traversi
TTTTCTTTTTTCTTTTTTCTTTTTTCTTTTTTCTTTTTTCTTTTTTTTCTTTTTTTTTTTTTAATAAGGTGAGAAAGTGACATCAATGGCAGCTAATACCTAATGTGTCAAGGTTGCCAAGTAACAGGCTAGAGATGTGTCAGTGAAGGCTGCTTCTATGAGAGAAATTCAGTAGGTTACAGTTTCAAGTACTTGGAAATAAACCTACCCTGTCTGTCTGTCTGCCTGTCTAAAACCAGTGAAAACTAATGGAGTCAAACAAAGGATACAGTACATCCTTAAGACACTAGTCTGAAAATGGGTAGCTGTGCTGATAGTTTGGGGCACTTCTAAGTCTTAAAAACAGTGAAATAATTAACATATCCAATTGCAATTTCCAGGGGAAAAAAAGCCTTATGGAAAAATTACTTGAAAATATTATTTTCTGTGAAGTTACTTGGATTAAAGAGCTACAATAAGCAAAATTGCTGAATCAATTTTGAAAGATCAGAATTTGATTATAACATATAGTCAAATGACCAGTGAATTTATTAAGACTAATCACTAACTTTTGACAGTGACTTTCCTGATTAATAACTTACTCTGAGGCTACATTAGAGGAGTTTTGCTGTGGTTTGTAGAGGACAAGATAGTTGTCAATACCTTCACTAATGCTTTTCACTGTGAGGAAAGTGTTTCATTATAAAATCTGATGCTAATGTTTGGAAGCACTTTGGGATCGGTTTAGAATTTACAATGTTCTTGATAGACCAGAGAAGCAGATTTAAATCAATAAGTTAAAACTCAATAAGGACTACAGATGAGCATAAAACACCACATGCAGGAAATAAGGCTGAAGGGGACCACTGGAGTACGTTGATGGGCAAGAGGATTCCTTTATATTTCTAAAAAAGGATGTTTCAATGAAAGGCAACAAAGACTTGCTGGACTCTTTGTTAAATGCTTTCTAACTCTAAAGAAAGAGCTCATATCTGGTCAATATGGTCATGATGGTTTTTGATCCATCTAGTCCTGAACTGCATGGGGGGACTTTAAATTGGATACTTATGAGTGTGCCAGAGCCAAGCACCTATGACTTATGCATGAAGCAGCTGAATTAGACAAACTGGCTCTTTGCTGTTTATCTGGCCAAGAATGTTCTCAGTATACAGAATGACATTCACTGTAGTGCAGGCCTGAATTTTCATGAGATTTAAATTTATTGAATGCCAAGACACATTTGGACCTACTGGTAGTTTTCCTAGACTTTAAAAAATTAAAAATGGTGAATACTATTTGAAAAATACAGGAGATTATGTATTTTGGAAGGCAGGCTAAAACCTTGTTCCAATGCACTGTGAGTATGCATGTCTGCCTACTGTAAAATGTATCACCAAGGGAATAGAATGAAAAGAAAAAAAACAGAAATAATATCCACAAAGGTTAAACTGAAATCTAGTAAATTCAATGCTTATCACTCTTGCAAGTCTCTGTCTACATACCTCGAATGTTGGGAATTTTATTTTTAATTTTCCCTGGGTTCCTCCCTAACACCCGCTGGAAATGTGAATCATTGCCCTTTTTGAATATTGAAAATTGCGCTGGCTTTAAAAAATACATTCAAAATTAAATTCATTTGTAAGATAAAAATACTTTGGAAAAAATATAGTGCTATCAAAACTTGTATGGGTGAAACCCAAGCTTTCAGGACTATATTCCATTTTAAAAATGAGAATGGTTGTGGTGGAACATTCCATAGCTGGGTTCTGATATTTATTTGTCCTTGCCTTATGAAAGACTTATTCAGGTCTCAATTTGCTTAACTCAGAGGAATGGTACTCTTGAATTTTTCATTATTTAGATAATTTCCTTTCTTTGGGCTTTGGAAAGTGGCTTATTTTTTCATAATTTTATTTTCTTCTCTCTGTTTTCAATATGCATCTCTGCAAAGCAGGATAGGTGTAATAAAAACAAAACCAAAACACAAGCCCACACAAACAAAATCTACCTGGGAACACTGATAAATTTGCATACCTTTCATCTGATAAATAATTTCTCAGTACTGAGGGAGGGGAATTAAAGACAAAATCATTTTCAGAAATGGGATGAACTAAATTTATCTATAGCAAGGTTAATATTAGCCCATTAAAGAACCACCTCTCCTGACAGAGCTTGTTTTACCTTCTCTATAGAAGGGGGGAATTAGTTCTTCTAGCAGTGAGTGTAACCCAGACCAGCACTTGTTGCCTCTTCCTTGCAGTATTCTCTGTTGCTGATGATGTTGATCCTGAGTGACTCTCAAGAAAGTTCTAAAAATTTGCTGTCTCATCATCAAACTCTGGCTTCCCCAAGGTACCAGCACACCCTCCCTGCTCCCCAACCACCACCATGCTTGCCTAATACCAATCACTAACTTCAGAAATACACAGAAAAAAAAGATACTTTAGTCTCCCTTTTTTTTTTTGGTTGTATATGCAGCCCAAATACAGCCTTATTAACTTTTTCTGGCACCCCCAACTGATCTCTCTTCTCTGAAAACCTGATTGACCAAATAGGCAGCCTTGTTTTTCTACTCTGCCCCATTATCAGACTAATGGCATTGGTGACATGGACACAGTCACACATTGACTTCAATGCAGATATTGATCATAAGACCACACCCACCTACTCACTCCCCTCCCAAATGACTAAAGTAAAGCTTTGGATTGGTAAAAATTATAAAATCTCATGGGTCAAGATAAAGGCAGCTTAATAAGCGAGGTAAAATATGTGCACAAACAAGGCAAATTAACGATTTTAGTTGTCTTTGGCAGACAGGTGAGCAGTTAATTCTTGAAAAAACTCAGCATGTGGAAGGTTTACTTGGGAAAATGGAAGCCACAAACACAAATAATTACCCTTCCTCCTGCTTTTCTTTTATAGATGAGCACAATGCCATATGGAATGGCACATCCCTTTGGCCACTTTGGGACTGTTCTCCTGGCCATTTCCACTGCCAGCTTATTACCCACTCCCAGCCTACAGATTTTGAGGGAGACAGAGAAGGAAAAAGAAAAGGCCTTGATGCTGTGCAAGCACTGCTCATCCATAGCCCAAAAATTTGTTTGTTATCCACCCTGATTTAATCACAAACTCAAAACACAGCACCACAGAGGCTGCCATGAAGAAAAAGAATTCTATTACAGCCAAAATCACTCTATGGAAAACTTGAGTGTAATCTATCCTGCTGGAAGATGTCCAGCTTGAAGTTTGAAAGTTCACAACTGTTCAAAACAAAGCTGGGGAAAACTTTCAATTCTATAAAGCAAACTGGTATTTCTGCATTAACAACGCCTTACAAAAAATCTGATTATTGTTACTAACCTCATCTTTTTCAATGAAAAGCCTACCAAAGTACTTTCTACACTTTTCTGAATTATAGTAGCTCAATTTTAAAGTATGATTCCAAGAGAATATTTATATAACATACACATTATTAATTGTGAAAAGAAATATAAGGCTAATATATGAAAGAAAATATTGCTTTGATTTCCCAATTTAGCCTTTAAAAATGAAAGCATATCTCTTTCAGCAAACAAAAAAAATAGCAGAATGCACTTTATATAAGATTCTACTCTGTTTCCATAAAATTTAAGACACAAATTGCATGTACTGAACAATACATTTGAAATAATGGTAAAAAATAGCTACTCCTGCCTTTTTCAGATATTCAAAAATACATTGAGGGAACATTTTAACAGCTTTTTGTGGAAATAAAGGACTTGTCATTGATATTTCAAATGCAGCCATAAACTCAATGATTACCTACTTGCTTTCATTCTCATTTCCTCAGAAATTTATAGGAACATCATACCGTTGAGTAAATAATGACAATTTTTTATTATTTAGCTAATGCTAAAATGTTCTCAGCTCTCACTCCTGATCATTTTCTATCAACTAAAAGGTAAAGGCAACACTTTGCTGGGGATCATTGATAATCTTCTCTTATTCAAATTGCACCCCTCACTGCAGTGGTGTGAACAGAGATCATCCACTGAAACCAGCCCACTTACAAGAGTGAGGAAGGAAGGATGGGGAAACAACAGAAAGTTTTTTCTTTGCTATGCTTCATTGCTCATGGCTATTTTCTTTCTGGCTAAAAGGCCAAGATTTCCAGGAGAAGTCAGAAAGTATTCTACCATGTTTAGCTAGCTGTCTAAAATTGTTTAAATAATCTTCTCTAATCAAACCAAACACCCAAAGCTACTTAAAATACCCACTCAAAACATTCTTTTTTTTTTGTATGTATATGTACTTAGACTTGTTCGTTCCAGATATCACTGTATTTTGCTTCCTATGGTAATCTGAAAGATAAGGCAATTTGGACAAGTTTCTTTTTGGTTCCTACAGTAATGCATTCTTTCAGAAAATTGAGAGTAAAAAATGTTGGCACTGAAGACTATTCTTTCTACCAAACTCAATTACTTCCCCAATAAATTGTATCATTTTGTCTTTCACACTGCAAAGGAGGTACCACAATGCTTAACCACCCTTCTGTGTCAAATGCAATCTTTTTATTCATGGGGCTCTTTCTCTCTGACCCATATAGCAAACAAAACAGTATTTACTATTCTGAAAGACATACCATAGCAATTCTGGTGAAGGCTGTCAGTATAAAGGACAACAAAATGTATTGATGAGATCAATAGCTCATTAGCATTTACTTTTCATGTTCAGTGTGTTGAAATAGCTTTCAAATGACTATAATGCTCAATAGTTGCATATCACAGCTGGACTTTCAAGTCAGTTATTACAAAATCAGCTCGTGATTTGAAAACCATGGCTTCCCATGCCCAGCTGTATCCATATTCTCAGTTGTGTTTGCTATTAATTGCTTTGCCCCTCTAAGTGCAGTATTTAATATCAGAAAATGTTCTGTAATCATCAAACCCTCGTGGTTATTCAGAGCCTGAGGTGCAAATGGCCTCTCTGAACAAAGACCAGCACTGTAACTGTCCATATGGCTGCTCTATGCCCTAGAAAGAGGATCTGTGAGGAGGATTAATCCTTCCCATATCCTCCATGTTGTCCTTAGAGCCTTCAGTGTTCTCATCCTAACATTAGGATTGCACTAACAGAGCAAGAGAAAAAGCTTCAGATGTCACAGAGACTGATTCCTTTTCCTTCCATGCAGCCGATTTTCTCCACAGCTGATCTGTAGCATTGATCCAATCAGCAGAAAGGTGAAACTTTATTACTTGGCTCAGTAGTGAAATGATGAAGGAGGCATTTTGTAACATTAATATCTGCAGAATGGAAGAATAAAAAAAAAAAAAGGGAACCAACTAAAGAAAAAAACCTGGAGTACAGGGTTTTCTGCTGAACTTCCATGTTAGGAGCACTTTGCAGAGCCAAGCATTACACATTGGGAGAAACAACTACAAGACATTAACAAACAACCTGAACATCAGCAGTGCAGTTCTTCCCTTAGGCTTTGCTATTTTAATTATATTAATTAACATCAATCTCAAAATTAACAGGACACCTTCTGCCAGCAGGTGGAAGATTTTGAGATGTGTCCAGGAGATGATTGTGGGCGCTTTTGTCAGCTTTCCCCCCAGTAAACTCACCTTTTCATCTGTAGTGCCCAATCATTTTCTTGTGAATTTCCAGATCTTTTATCTATTGCTTCTTCAGTTTCTGGGTTTTCTGCATTAGTCTTCTAGTTTGTCACCCAACTGCTTTTATTTATTATACCTCTGTCCTTTCTCATAAATTGCTTCCTACTTTGCTTTGTTATAGACTTCACTGTTTTATTAATTGATTTTTTTTTCATTTTCAAAAGCCATAATCTTATTTTCGCATTTTGTAAAATTCTTTACTCATATAAAATCCAAACATTCATTCTTATCCTGTCCGCCATTGAATTCAAGAAAGTTCTATATTTCTCTACAAATTCATTATTTGAAAATGGGGGCAAGAAATTGGTTGCTTGGTGCCTACTTCTAAAGGCAAGCAACAAAATGTTCCAGTATTTGTCTAACAAGAATATACTCGGTTATAAAATTCCTGCAATGATAAAGCAGGGTGGCATCAGTAAATTGCAAACAAATGCATCTCCAAGGCCCCTTCCTACTAGCAATCCATATGTGTTTTGTCCTTTGGGTTTTTTAGAACATTGGATTCAAGACTGAAGTCAGATATAAGCAACAAAATTTAAGCTCAATCAGACATCTGAGAGATTTTGACTTGAAAAATTCCTCATTTGGACTGTTTGTTTGAGACTTAGAACTAATTTCTAGGGAAAATGGGCTGGCATTTTGATTAAATGGAGAAAATACATGGTTACTATGGAAAACAAGTAGTAACTTTTTTTTCCTTGTGCTTCGGTCAGGTAATAAACTCTGGCATCTTCAAATTTGTAGGTTTGTTTACAAAAACAGAAATTGAAGAGCTAGAAAGTGAGATGGTAAATCTCACAACACTGGACAGAAAGAAGGACACTTTCAAGCTGAAGCCACAATTTAAATAGTTCAAGGGATATGTTATAATCTCAAGTAATCTGGTTTTCTTATTATGTGAAATTGCCATTTTTATAAAAAAATACAGTTTTTGTATTTCAAAATATCTTGACAGCCTGTAGACAAGCATAAAGAAATATAATGTACAGATAATGACCATTATATAAAAATAACCATTTTTTGATAATAAAACCACCTCAACAATGATTAATAATGAGTAAAAATAGAAAAGGAATGTCTGGCAAATTGAGAGCATCCCAAATTAATTATAGCATTTAAGTGTTCTTATAGTGAAGATAAACAGCTTTGAGTTGATTCTATGCCAAAATATTTTTAAAAAATTGTAAAACTATATGAACAAAAAATAAAACTGTTTTCACTGATATCTTTTTTTAAAATGTTATTTTTGCTGTGCTGCTTCCAAGAAAAAAAAAAAGGCATCCAATTACAATTTAGTTTTACTTCACATAAAGGGATTAGAGAAAAAAAATGAAAATAAATTAGACTACAAAGTTATTGTGAAAAGCACATTACTACATTTCTCTTAGTCATTCTCAAATTTAAGCCTTAACTCTGATAATAGCTTTTGTAATTGATTGGGGTATTATTAAGCAGTCTGTGTTGCAAATGGCATATGATTCTCCTTTCTTTATTTTCCAAGACAGCTTTTCTCAGACCTTAGGATTCTCAGGCACTTGTAAGAGGAGATTAAAAGCCCATCTCTCAGGAGCAATTTTGATTTAGTGGATCATATCTTTTGATGGATAAATGGCTTAGACAGCATTTTCAGGTGCCTTCCATTTCTATTTTCTAATTTTGTGATCTCCCAAACAGATACTCTAGTTTGGAAGTAGCCTCTCTCTTGCAGACTCCCTTGGTTTTCTTTTGGTATTATTGGTCAAGGAATTGTATTCTTAAACCCTGTTCTCTTCTGACAGGTAGTGATTGACACATCTATTTTTAAGGTGTCAATTGATTCATGCTGCATTTTAAGCAATTCCTTCTTTTAGATATTTGTCTCTTTTCAGGAAATTACCTCTGAGGTTACCACAGGTCTCCCTTTATTATCCTATTTCTTTCAGTTTTCAGGATAGCACATCAGGAATCAACCAAACTAGTTTTGTCCTGATTTATCTACTGTATACCTTATTTAGTATTTAACTTCTTTATTGTTTTGCTTGTTTGTTTTATATTTCCCCTTTGTTATAAGTACACTGTATTTTATCTATTTGCTGGTATTATAGCACAAAGTGGGACTGGTTTTTTTTCTTTCTTCTTTAGTTGGATTAGGATGACATTTCTACAAAAAACCACCACAAGATAATTTATATTTTACACAATTTAATACTGTTCCAAAAGCAGGGGGCAGGGAATGCATCTATTCAGGAAAACCTTTGAAACTGAGCTAACATACAGTGCTCCTCCTGAAGTATTTAAATGCACATCAGTAGATTTATCAATGACACACTCCATGACATTAAAGAATTGGAAAAAACCCACACAGATACAGAAAGCTGTCTCCATCACAGTAATTCTCTTAGGGTTTTGGGGTTTGGTTTTGGGTTTTTTTAGTATATTAGTATCATTATAAATATAACATAAAAAAATTACACTTTGCTACTGTGTGTCTGAGTTAATGGAAATAATCTTTCATGGAGTCCACTGGGATTTGAGATCTGCAGAAATGGTAAGTGAATCATAAAATGGGGTATTTTTCAAACATTAAAAGAATTTTTTTCAAACCTTATTGTTCAGTGTCAGGGAAAAAGAAAACCAAAGCAACTGCAGCAAAGCAATCACAAATATTGCAAATATTCCAAAGCATTTAGTGGTCTGATTATCAGTTCTGTTTCCTAGAATGTGATTTGTAAATAATACCTTGGACTTTGTATACTAATGTGGACTCGTTCTGAGCCAAACATTTAGGACTTACCTATAAAAGAACTTTTCCCCCTTTGAACAGTTAGCAAGACTGTTCTCAGTTGTTCAAAAGAGCTCTCGATAAGGGGTGTGAGATACAAAAGGCCACTGGGTGGAAGGATGGCAGGAGTGATCTCCAACCCAACTTGTATGGTTCTGGACAGGAAGCCTACACATACGCCTGCTGTACCTCAGGCATAACTACACAATTCCTTGCCCAGAGAATCATCTTTTTCAAGTAGCCTGGATTACGGAATAAGTCTACTGCTTGTCCTGTATGTCAGATGCCAAAGGGATTTTCTTAGAAAGTACTTTAGAGTCATGGACAGGAGATAACTTTTCTGACTGGCAACATTGTCAATTTACTTTTTTTTACAGTATGAGCAGGGATTAAAAAGGATTCTACTGTTAATGTTTAATTTCTGTTGTAGAATTGTGCTTGGTGCTTCTTAAGAAGAAATCTGTCCTAAACGGATTTCCTGAAAGTAATTAGCAACTTTAAACATCCGTCCTAAAGGAAGGCAATCATAAACCAGTCCCTAGTGTGGTCAAAATTCCCTCTCACAAGAGACACATGGAGTTACAATGCCACATTAGAAACCTTGATAGAGCAGATAAAACATTTTTAATTCTATTCAGAAATATAGATCAGGTCTATGGTTTGGTTATACAAGTGCAAAGCCACAGAAGGTTCCACTATCTCTTTCTTTAGAGCCTGCAGCTGCTTCTACCCATTGCTTCAGCACCCTGCTTTATTCATAGAGTTGTTGTAGTCCCTTTCAGGATAGACTTTGACTGCCAGCACTGGCTTGACGTCTCCAGTCTCAAAGCACTTCAAGAGCGTCTCCAGTCTCAAAGCACTTCAAGAGCAGATGGTATCGGAATACAACTTTCACAGAAGTTTTTTTTCCCTTTTTTAATTTGTATCTTCTTAATGCTGAGTTGTTTTAAGCATAAATTGTTCTGTCTGAAAAATGAAAATCATAGAAAATAAGATTTTCTCTTTGAATGAGATATGTATTATCAAAGATTATCAGAAGATTTACTAGAATAATATAATGCATATAACATTCCTCTGACTAAAGATTAAGATAGCAATTTGAAACTCTTCAGGTTCTTTATCAAACTGACGTCTCATGCATTAAGCGTGGGTCAGTTCTGTGAAACTGTCTTGGGACTTTAAATGTGTTCATGTTGATTTTGAAACACCTCAAAAACACAGGAAATTAAAATATTAATGAAATGCTTGAAAATAATGATTAATAATTGAACTTTGCTCAATCAAAGACATGGCTTTCAGTAAGACCTGTTAACATGGGACAATTATTCCAAACTATTGATAAGTGTGGAGTAGATTAGAGTGAATTATTGAAGAGATTAATGGTCTAGTACTCTTTCTTAAAGGCTATTAACTACTATATTAATGATCTTTCTACTGCACTAATATTAACTAGTCAAATTGTCAGCCCTAGTGTATATTAATTCTTGGCATGTTCATGTTTAGGGATATAGTCTTTAGGAAGACTGAGACAAAAGAGATTATGATTATTAGAATCTTATAGAAAGAAAAAAAAAATCAAAAATTATTCTTATTTTCAGTATTTTCATATCTAAATGCTCAGTAGCATATGCAGCAGCATGAGCTTATGTTATCTTATTAAAAAAGTTTGAGGTTTACAGCTTTCAAAGAGTTTTGAATATTGAATTTTTAAACATAAATTTTTTTAAATGCATACATTTACAGATATTTAATGTAGTTCAAATGCAAATGTCTAACACCCGCATAAGGACATTTAAGAATTGTAAGTGATTATCTTCATTGTGATCAATTTTCCTTATGATCTTGTCTTGTAGGTACCCAGATTTTGAACAATTTTCAAAATAGCGGTTTTGCCTTCAGCTCTACCTTGCTATTCTTGATCTTCCAACAGTATTTAGTGTTCATCGCTGTTTAAAATTGGATATTTTGTGAAACACAGGGTTATGCAATTACCTATCTGGGACAGATTTCTGTGGGCAATTTAGGTTCAGAAAAGTTCGGAGCCATTGATTCTCTGCAAAGTTAAAAAAAAAAAGAAAAAAGAAAAAGAAAACATCTCTAAGCAAGTAAATGTAGACTAAACTAAATGAAAAGTATAAAAAGTTCTCCTGTGGAAGGTTCTGGTCTTCCTTCTGTAAGTCTATGGGAAAGATAAAACACAAAGAGGAGTTTAAAAAAAAAAAAAAGAGGACTAAAGTACAGAAATAAAAACTTTCAGCAGACATGACAGGTTTCTGATAGCATTGAACAGTTTTCCATGTGCTGGTGGGTTTTATAGCCTCCAGGAAAAATGCACTTCTGTCAGGTATGAAGGACAATTTAGAAAAACCTCACAGCTGACCAATATGCTTCTTATTTACTTCTTATGTTGATAAAGGTCTCCATTATATAGCCAGGTTCCGTCTGATTGACCATGTCTATAGAAAAATATATGGAACAAAATCTATAGAAAATTATAATTTATTGATGTATAATATCTGCGGTTAACTATATGCTCATTCCCATTTAATTTGAAAGATGTAAGTTCACAAGAAACTTCCTGGAAGCCCTTTGGTGCAGAGAGTTGACATGTGGTTTTCAAAGTCTTTCTTAGGCTCAGAAATAATAGACAGGAAAAGGAATGATATATTCTGACCAGCAGTGAGGTTGAATTATGGAGATGTGTTTGTCACTTTCAGCATTGCAGGAGCCCTTCAGATAGTCATGTACTGACAGGCATGAAAGCACGCTGACGTGGAAAGAGTACTTAAGGGAGAAACTGAAAAAGCAATCTCATGAGCTGGCCCTTTCCAGAAAGGTTTATTGTATTTTATTCAGATTTTTTTAAAATACAGAGCTGCTAAACATCAAGGAAAATTGAGGATCTACAAACTACCAGATCACCAGTGCATTAGACAGGCTTATACAAGTTTAATCAGTTTCTGCTCCCCAAGCCATGATTTGCTTATGCTTTCCACATATGCATTTACAGCGAATCTGCTGATTGTTCTGACTTGGTGTCATAGCTTCTGACCTGATTTTCCTTTTTTTCTCTTTGAAAAAATAATAAGATACTTGATAAGTCTGTTTGATACTGACTGAACAAGAGTTGTTTTGAATGTTCTGTCAGCATAATTTTTTCTGAATTACAGATCTCTCATATGCATCTCTGCCTGGTGTCCTATTGAGACACAAAATGAATCGTTTTCCCCAAAACAGATAAATAATAGCAAATCTAATGGTAGCTCAGAGTGCAAGATTACCCATTAACTTGGCCACATAGCTTTGTAACTTGTCAAATGAAATAGGAAATGGCTGTCTATAGCGGTATGTTATGTGGTAAACCTTGGAATCTCAGAGAGACCATTGGGTTGCTGCACTGAATGAGGAGGGGCATGATGCCCAGCTCTCACCCAGTGTACTCTGAGAGAGAATATTGCTGCAGCTCCTCCTGTAGCTCAGCAAGATCACTGGCACACCCTGGATGAAGTCACCAAAACTTATAGCATCAAAACACCCAGCAAAGCTCAGAAGTGCCTACATTTCTGCTGCTCAGGATGACTGAAATGCTTACTGTAAGGCTGCCCTTTTTCTCTGATAGTGAGATTCAGAGATTTGACCTCCAGGGTAGGACCTTGCAGACGAGCTCAAAGCAATCTGAAACCTTTGCAAAAAAAAACCCACAGAGAAGTGTCCACTCCTGCCACAGAGCACAGCTGCAGAGCTGACAGGGTGCTCAGCTGGGACTCAGTTAATGTCTCTTCCATATCTGATTGCATTTTGATGAAAGTATTTTCCATCTCAGCAAAGTGCCCTAATTGCAATGCTACCAGATAGTCAGGGACATATCTCTCTTGCTCTGAATTTCTCCAGCTGGAGGTATTCAATTAATTACCCTAGCAGAAAGTAATGAAATAGTCACTGGGACAAAGAGAAAGGAGAGGGAAGAAACAAAAGGTTGATTCATGTGAAGGCTCTAGTTCTTGCTCCAATGAACACTAAAGCCTCTTAATTGAAAAGCAGCATTTTTCACAGGAGAGAAATTTACCCTGGAATACAGCTCAGCCTTGTGGTTAGGCTGTTTGGTCACATATTAGCATAGACCTGAGCTATGTTTACTTACTTGCGATTATAACAGTACTGGTTTAGCCAGCTACTGTGGGGCAGAGGAGGTGAAGGAAAGGAGCTCTTCTTGCACTTCCTTGCCTATGTATTCTTGGCTGCTTTGTGCTCCCTAAAAGCCCAAATATATTGATTGTTTTCTACTGAGAACATAAACAAGGCTGCAGAACATACATGAGCAGTCATTGCTTCAATCTTCCTGTCAAATATAGCCCCCCATGAATTTGCAGTTTTTGGAGTAGGGCAAATGTGAAGCTAATTGCAATCATTCCCCCTCCAGTCCAGTAGAGGTGGTTGCATCTATTTATCCAGCTTCTAAAAAGGTAATTTTAATACAATATGAAAATGTATCAGCAATATGAAGTCAGGCTGGAATGAAAGTCATTGATAGTGTAAATAAAAGTTCAATCAGACTGTATTTAAAGCAGTGTTAAGGCAGTGACACAATGAAGTGGATGTCAGCAGGAGATTTCCTGGTTGTTGAGGTTTTGTATTATTGCATTTAATATTTGAATATAAACAGGTCTTTTGCAACTCTGTAATGAATGAATTATATATAGTCAGGATTCAGTAGGCAGTTAAATGATGCAAATTTGCTGTGTTCTCTGGTCTATATATTGTCCATATTCATCAGCCTGAAGGCTACATTGGACTGTACTTCAAGAGAATTTAAATATGGTCTTCCCGTTGCACCTTCAAACGTTTCAAATCATTGCATGCTTCAGTGGAGTTGTACCAACACAATGCCTATTTTTCTTTTGCTGAAATCATTCATAGAAAGTAATCATTGTGAAAACCACTTTCATTTGTAAATAAAATATGATGTGAGACAAGGTGATTGCATGAAAACTTTATGTGATCCAGTCTGTAGCATGTAATTTGTTTCACCTGTAAAATTACAGGTGGCAGATAACAAAAAATATAAATAGCTTTGAAATTAGACAGTGCTTAATTCAGGTTTCTGCTTAAAGAAACAACTGTTAGGTACAGTTCTATGTATATATAGTCAGAGTATCCCTGTCCTTGGGAACAAGATAAAGAAAATTAAGTAAAAAAAGACTAAAAAAATCCCACCTAAATAAGAAAGTTAAAATATTATCCACTAAAAAACCCCACACAGAAGACAGTGAAGTCAATAAAGAAGTTAATAGGAGGATTTTGGCAGTTAAAATTATTATGCCCATGTCTATAATAGCAGATATAGGAAGAATATTAAGAACGGTTGCTTGGACTGGAATAAAGGTTATCACTCACTTTCCAGGTACTCTGTCATAAAATCATAGAATGGTTTGGAATGGAAAGGACATTTAAAGGTCATCTAGAACAAGTGCTCTGCAATGACATGGGATATCTTCAACTAGATCAGGTTGCTCAGAGCCTCTGAGAAAACCTGACTTTGAAGTTTTCTGGGGATGGAGAATATACAACCTTTCCAGGCAACCTCTGCCAGTGCTTCACCACTCTCACTGTAAATTATTTTTTCATTATATCTAGCCTGAGCCTACCATCCTTTAGTTTAAAACCATTATCCTTTGTCCTGTTGCTGGAGGCCTTTCTAAAAAAAAATCTGTGTCTATCTTTCTTATAAGCCCCATTTAAATACTGGAAGGTTGCTATAATGTCACCCCTGAACTTTCTCCTCTCCATGTTGAGCAACTCCATCTCTTTCAGCCTTTTCTCACAGAGCAGTGTTCCAGCCCTCTGGCCATTTCTGTGGCCCCACTCTGGACTCACTCTGATGGGTAGATCTCTGTCTTTCCTGCTCTGGCACGACAGAAAGAGTTGCAGCAATCTATGTGCAGTCTCACCAGAGCCAAGCAGAGGTGGGAATCACTTCTCTCAACCTCCAGGCTGGTGGTGTCCCTCCACCTTTCAGAGCTCCCACTGAGAGAATATTAACACTTATCCATCTGCTAACATCTTTGTAAGTAATGGAAACAGTGTAGAGGATATTATGTAAGGGAGGAGGGAAGAGGAGTAGGAGTATTTGCCATTTTAGATTTTGTTTTCCACATTTCTTAGCATGCCTGGAAGTAACCATGTATCTGTCAGCCTGAATATTGATTCTGCATTTTTGATCATTCAGTTCTCCTTGAGAACATTCGTAATCATGTCACCTAAAACATCCAACATCTTCCCATCAAGACCACCTATTTTTCTATTGTGCAAAGATTATATTTTTCTGAACATGGGTCTTGGTCAAGTTAATAATTGGCTCCTAATTCAGTGAAAAAATGTGTTTTGTTTTCCTTCCTGCTAATATATTCACACCTCCTGCTTAAGTACATTAGTTTTACACCTAAAGATGATTCAGCAACTTTCAAAAGCTTCCTTTAAATTTCTTAAATATTGCTGTGACTGTTTCTTTCCAGTCACTTTTGTCTACAGAGTAATCACATCTATTATACTGTACTGCACACTCATCTTCACTTCCATCAACTTCTTCTGGAGGAATTAGTCTTCTTATGTATCCTAGTATACACATACCTCCTATTTTTTTTTCAATTTTCTCTAAATACCTATATTTTTCTCTTTTACTAGTAGCTTTATATATGTTTTAATTAACGAATTTACGCTGGTGAATCTCTCTTTTCTCATACTTGAGTAGTGGAAACTGATACGTAAATAAAAACAGTGACTTTGGCTCACTCTTTCTTGTTAAAATTGGCTCAGTGGGGTTTTTTTCCATTCCCTGGTTAAATTTTTACACCCTGACAATTCAAATGGGGCATAAAGTACTAATTATTTTTCTTGTTACATCATTTTTTTATATTGTTGCATTCATGCATATCAGAATTAATACTGCATGACTCAGGGGAATGGTTCTCCACAAAGGGTGAAATAACGCCGTCAATGAAAACATTGCTTTTCAGTCTGCAAATGCTTATGTAAGTAGCAAATGAATTATTAAAAATACAGTTGATTAATGAAGGATTTTCACATGTGAAAGCTAAGTTTTTTAATCCCTATTATTTGAAATAAAAAGCCTAATCAAGACTACAGAAACATAATTGGGAGCTGCATAATAGATGCTATGCTAGCAAAGGGTCATCTGAGTTTCCACTAAAGACAACTGCAATATTTTATTTGTTCTAACATGAATAGCCTTAGATGATAAAGACATTTCATTGCATGCTTGCATAATATGTTCCTTCGTGCTTCAGGCTTGAAAGCAAAAGCTGCTTTTCTAAGAACTCACTCACATGCAAAAAAATAAACTATTTAACTGCATTTGCTACACACAATTCTTAATTTGCTTAGTATCTGACAGGTAGAGTAAGAATAAATAGTAGATTACCAATTCTCCTATATTTCATTTTCTTTGTTTTTTAAAGTTCCTAGGAAAGCTTGTGAAAGATTTAACTATGGAAGTAGGAGTGATTCTTTGTACATGTTACTGTTAACGTAACATTTGTCCTATTTGTCCTAATGAGAGGTACACCTCACCTTCTCTTTCTAATTCTGTAAATTTTTGGTGGAAATTAGATAGATAGATAATTTTAGATAGAGAGACAGATATAAAAGACATAATCGATATATTAGCTATATTATAATGGCTAAAGTGATTTTTTGAACACAGAGTTACTTTTGTCCGTATCTGATTCCTATGAATCAGTTACACAGCTGGAAACTATTGCCTCTGACAGCAAATTTCAGTTAATGATTAAGAAAATAGTTGGCCAATGCAAAATATTAAGTATAGCAGTGTCTGAATGACTTGTTATAGCTTAATTATGACTTCAGAAATACTGGCAGCTACTCAGCTACTTCTTAGATACCATAATATGTTGGTGTAGCTTCTGAAATGAGCAGAACAAATTTTATCCTTTATAACATCCAACTTGATGTTGGAGATTCCATTTTACAAAATATCTTACAGCCTTCCAAGCAGTGGGATATCTGGGTCCTTCTCAAACTTAAGCTTAAATTGAAGTTTTATGTTGCAATTGTCTCAAGGTAGAAACAAGGAAGAAAAAAATCCACACTTTCCACACTTTTCTTCTTATAATATATAAGATGTTACAGTTAATTTCTGCAGAAACTTATATTCTAAATCAAAAAAGCCTCAAAACAATGTAGAAAGAAAGAGCTTGGGGGAAGGAGATGCTGGGGTTAACATCCCTGTCACTAAACAAATTAAATGGGTATTAATCTTTATGGGTGTGATTTACTTGAAATATTTTTTTTCCTTTTATTTAATATATACTTAAACAGTTGGGTATGTGTGGATGAATACCTATTTATAAAACAAATTGTTAATGCTGGCAAACAGACTCAAAATAGCAGATGAACAATTCTCTCCTTTTTCTAGATAATTTAAGTGCTAAAGAAAGGCTGTAATTAAGATGTTGCTTACCACATCCAGTATAAAATATGGCACAAACTCTGTGTGTTTGAGTGCATGTTAAGTTCTCTGTGGCCTGGCCTCCTTCCCTTAGTAAATTCAGTGAACTGAGCTTAGCAGCACCATGCTGGTTTTGGCACGCCAGTGTTGAAGAGTTCACTTGTAAGTTCTGTATGAGAGCTGGGTGCCATTCTCTAAACTGAAAGGTCTTCCTCAGGGGAGCATTTTCTGCAAGAATTTAAGCAATAGGGTGAAAAAATACTTTTTTAATTAGGTGCCAGAAGGCACTAATAACATAAATTATGTTACAAAAAAAAGCTGGTAGGCTGCAGATGGCTGGAGTCTCTGACTCTGAGGACAAGTTGTGGAGACTTGGCTGAATTTAACCTATCTGGTACCTGATTTCCTGCAATCCTCCTCTGACATGAAAAACATTTGTGTGTGTGTATGTGTCTGTGTGCTTAATTCAAGGTATATGAAATACTGGAAGGGCAGTACAGGCAGTTTGTAAAGAATGTAATGAAGTTGGTGGGTGTGCCACACGACAGGCCATGCATGCAAGGAGGGTGGAGAACACAAGACCTCCTCAGCTAGCATTGGAGATTTCTGTCTGACAGAGAAAAAGACAAACCTGGCACAAGCTTGTCCCTGATGTGTATTGTGGGACTTCTTTGGCCTGTGCTATAGCTCCAATCTGAGGCCAGAAATTGCTGCATGGATCCAAAATCTTGTGCCTTATTGAGCACCAAAGACATCAGAGGCCTCCTGCACAAAATCATTGCGGTAACATCAACATTAGCTGGAGCTAATAATTCTAGGAATGCTTCATGCACTTTCTCAAAAGTGCATGAAGCACTTATTTAAACTTAGAAAATTGAGAAAAGAAGTAATATAATCAACCTTTTTTCTTTAAATAATTATGAACGGCAGCGCTACTGAGTGACTCCCTGTAAGTGCCTATTTGCACACTAGGGCAATATTTTACATATTGTAGAGAAGAAGCATTGTATTTCCCCATTTTATCTATACATTTTTAACTGTGTTCCCCCGAGGAAACCTTATAAGAATGTAACAAAGGACCCTGAAAATGTCATTGCACCACATCTCAGCATCCTCTTGAGGACATCAATGCAAGGACAGCACACTGAATTTTAGTAAGGAACTGCTAAGTACTTACAATTACTTGGATTCAGAAAGATTTCTAATCTTTGGGATTTCCTTTCTACAGTGCAGGGGAAAAGTCAGATCTATTTCTAGTTCATATAAAAGCTTTGCTCCTGCATATCCAATTGCTCTGTAAATTCAGAAGTCTGGTATTGATTTTTTTGAGATCATTTGCTGTAAATTATTCAAGTGAAACAATTGACAGTAAATGTAATGAATGGGCACTTATAGAATGCTCAGAATACTTCTATAATGTAAAACCAACTGAAAAAGGATCTATTTTAACGCAGGGTTTAATTCAGTTAAGAGAGAATAACCTACCTGGGTCATAGCCAACATATATCATTTTCTCAGTCTGTACTTATTAAGTCATTCTTATTACATCATTCAGGTAAAATAGAAAAGTAAATTCTTGCTTTTTCAGTGAAAAGTAGCTCTTCCATCCTCTGGCAGCCAGAATTTAAACTATCATAGATCAATCTTTAATGTAATTCCATTGCTACAATTTAAACTGCTTTAGAATTAAGCTTGTCTTTAAAAGCCATTTTGTGAGAAGAGGAATCCTTATCTTTTTGCTTTAACCCAACACTTTCTCAGAAGCATGCTTTAAGGCACTTTTTTTATCACCAGAGTGGGGCTTGTGGCTGTCACCTCTGCAAGGCTCATCACTATGGTTGATGGTAGCCACAGTGTAGAAGACTACAGTTTCCCAACACCTTCCTTTTTGTCCTTCAAAGTTGATGTGTTTCTTCAGGACAATATTAATCTGAGAAGGGGGTGCATCAAGAATGGGAGCCACTGCAAGATCTTGAACAATCAGGGGCTTTTACCATCCAGCCACCTCTGTTTCAACTTGAAACACTTCAGGCAGCTCATCTGAAACAGGAGGGTGAGTTCTCAGGTTCTGCATTTCCAGGGGTTGTGTTGTTTCATAGCATCACACCGTGGTGTGTGTCCAGAGTGATGAAGGCATGGAAGCAGTGCATGGTGGGGTGGACCATGCTGACACGTGTATGGGGAAGGGAGTGGCAGCTTAGGAAAATTCCATGGCTTCGGCCATACTGTTCAGTGGTAGCATTCTCTACCTTAAGATATATCTCCTGTGCCAGAAAAAAGGAATTGTTTGCTGCTGATAGTCTTAGCTGACCTACATGAGCCACTATTTAAAAAATGCAACAGAACAAATATTTATGTGCTGGGCATATGGTGTAGTCTTGTCACATTTGCTTGGATAAAGTAGCCTTTTCTACTAAACATTGCCTTGAATTGTAACCATTTACTTTATATAAGTACTTTTCCTGACATAAGATACACTGAGGTCAAACATTGACCTGGAAAACAACAGAAGAGATTTACCAGGCAAAATGTTTTGTGAGGGAATATGAGATTTCCTACCAATCACATACAGACGCAAGAATCCAGGTCTGCCAGAAAATCTGAATCAGGTTTACGTCTTCAGGGTGACTAGAATGACTGTTTTCATTCTTAGTCTGTGTCAAACACAAGCCTTTCTTTCATCTACGTACCACATTTTCCTCGTCTAGCCTAGTAGCTTACGCTCACTCTATCATATAACTTACTTTTCTGTTGTGTTACTCAATGTTTATAAATGCCCTTTTGAATGCAAATGTGTTCTTGAAGTAAGACTGAACAGGGATAAAAACTGAGTGCAGAGTCAACCTCAGGTATTTAAAAAGCATTCTTACATCTTATTTTATATATAGTATGCTATTTCTGATAGTCAATGAATCCCTAGCTTTGATCACAGTTGAGCAGATTGTATTAGGATCACCACTCCTTTCTTCCAATCGAACCGTTAGATAAGATGGAGATCTTTCTTGGAGGAGATCCAACCTTTTTCATATATGTATGAAGCTACATATGAAGTTTTGTTGAACAGACTGTTCATAGGAAGACTGCTCAAGGTCCTTTGCTGACTTAGCCCGTAATGTTTCAGCTGTGCAAAATTCCCAAAAGAGACACAGTTTATTGTGCAGAGAGTACAATATTTTATGTATGCTTATTGCCAGAGTAAATCAAATGATATGTCAAACAAAATCATTGTCATGGCAATCACTGGCAGGGCAAGGCCAGTTTCAGGCAAGAGAAAAAATAAAATACAGGCAACTCATCTAACTGGCAAGTATGACAAATGGAGACTAGTCAATTCTACATTTTTCTGCCAGAGCAATTTCTTTTTTAGAATGTATGAATGCTTACTCATACACAGGAATATAAAATGTGTCATGGAATCACTGAGTTTGGAAGGGAGATTTTCTAATTCATCCTTCTGCTCAGAGCAAGGCCCAAATGCAAATTGCTCAGGACCATGTCCGGTTACATACTTAACAGATTTGTGGATGGAGATTCCACAGCCAGCCTAGGCAGCCCATTCCAGTGTTCAATCACTCTTACAGAAAGTAGGGTTTTTCCTTTGTTTCAACAAAATTTATTACATTTCAATTTGTGCCAATCATCCTTTCATATGGACATCACTGAGACGAGTCTACAGGCTCCTGTATTCTCTGGCCCAGTTAGACATCTGTACACATTGATAAGATGCCCCTGAACCTTCTCTTCTTTGGGCTCAGTTCTTGGTCTCAGCCTCTCCTTTAATGAGAGATTCTTCATTGCCTTAATACAATTTGCATAATTATGTGAGAAAAACATTTTAAAATAATATTACATACATATGTACTCCTTTGGCAAATTCGAGGCTGTCATAATTCACAATAGAAAGTATTTCTACTTCATAGCTGAGAGTAGTTTTTTCCTTTGTTCTTTAACATGTTTACCCAAATTCTGGCATAGCTATTTCCAGAAGAATTTTTATTGTTTTATAAATCATCCAACCTACTTAGGACCTTTGCTTTTTCTTTTTTTACCACAAAAGGTGCATTTCCTTGTGCTCTGTTAAGCAAGTGGAGTTTCTCCTAGAAAGGTACAGTCATGCTTGCTTATTTTTCTGTTTTCTTCATGCATTGCAGGAAAAAACAAACAGTGGGGAAAAAAACAACAGACAAATCTCTTTTCCTCTTAGAGCGCAAGCTTGTGCCTGAAGTAATAGGTCTAGTCATCCTCAAAGACTTGGTCATTACTCGTTGAACTCATTATTACTTAAGGCTGGTTTATTTTCATAGAAAAATGAGTATCTGTTACACAAGCACATTTGCCACTCATATGTTGCAAAACTATGTGCATATTTTCCCATTCTGGCCTCCATTTATTTTTCTTTTAGGTCCCTAAAATGATCACTGCTATTTAATCTAAACTCAGCTCCCAGATATTACTAAGCAATGACTTATTTTTTAACACAAGATCCTATAAAAATTGATGTCCAGTGAATATAAAATTCTCCTTCTCATTTTCACTGCATTGAACCTGTTTTCTGAATTAAATGTTACCTGAAAATCTTAGTTCACTCTGCAACTTTTGTTTAATTCTATGTATGGTGCATTGTGATTAAATATATGGCTGTGAAATAAAAATAACCAAATAATATTCTATTTTTGACTAAAATTCTTTCCATAATTCAGCTTGCAGCACTGAGAAATGCAAAGGTAGATAAATTTGTGGGTTTTTTATTCTTCTGGTCTGCTCAAGGCAGAACCACAAAGCCATTTAAATATAATTATAGTCTTATTTTATGTCTGAAAAATAAAAGTGTTGTTTCAAATGACCAAAAAAAAAAAAAGAAGGAAGGAACTTTTCACATTTTTACTGTGTTTGGTGTAGAGGTTCCTTGACTATTGTTTTCAAACTGTTAAGGATCAGTATTTTGCATAATATGCCAAATATATATATGGCAAAATATCCTCAATATCATAGGAACATATCTTGACCTTTTTGACACCTCACCTGTGTAAGGAAGGAATAACAGAGAATGGGAAATTTCTGCCTAAGCAGTTGCCACTATCTACCCACCTAAGCTTTCTGAGGATCTTACCCCATCACTGTCATAATAACCACTAGGTTCAAATACTGTCCTTTTAAAATTTGACAGCTGTCTTGGCTAATTCAATGTAAATATAAATTCTGTTGCATTACAACACACTTTTAGTCCCTTCAGCAGATATATGAACAAATGGCCATTTTAGATGAAATTCTAGCACATTAATCTGGAGATTACATTTGAATTGAGCTCCATTTGAAAATCTTCCACGCTGATCATGACAATAAATTGCAACTCAAAACATCACCCTGTTTGTCAAATTCTCATCAGCGTATAAAACACCTATCAACTTTATAATCAGGTCACATCTTCCAAAGAAACCATTTTGCAGAGGTAGCTTTTCTTGATCAATACTGATATTTCTTCACAATTAATCTGAAAATTTAAACTTTTAAAATGCATCAAATTAAATTCTCATTTTACAAAAGATATTACCTTGAGCCTGGCAGATTGTGACCAATTCAAACTCCCTGATATTGCAAAATTACTAAAGTAGCAGTTTACATCAATGAAGACATTGAGGCACTTGTTATGCTTGTGACCCCTGTGATAAATGGTCATCAACATATCAAACCCAAATTTCGAGGAGATATATCTTAAGCTGCCAATGAACAAATAACACAGAGAAAAAATTTCTTAGATGTAATCTTTCATCTTCCAGATAACATTCAGATGAGATTTTTGTGTCCATGGTTACCAAGTCATTATGCAGAGATTCATTTTGAGCATTGTGAATAATGTTGCTTTTTAACCTTACCCTTCAACACTCAAATTTCCTTTGTCAGATTTCAGTGACAAAACACATATAGTTACAAGTAAGGCATGAAACCCAGCACTTAGTCTGATCTTGCATCTAGAAAATTATCTGCTCAATGTAGAACTTCACAGCTGGGACTATGGTTGTGCTCATGTAACTACTACTGGCTGAGAGTGACAATTAGGATCAATTTCAGTTTAATGCAATATATTCATATCAGTTATATGCCCCAGAAGAGGACAATTCTTATATTTGGTCCACTCTTATTATCTGAGCATATAACAGTCTTCAACAATGTTCAAAATACCGAGGAAATTTTACTGGCAGTATAGCATTTTTCCATTTGTGTTTTTAAATAAAAAGCATTGCAATTTTGAATCTGCCTTAATGTGATTTAGTATTAACAGAAACTTATTTATTATTTTTAGCACCTTTTTTTTTATTTTAATGCTAGGAATAAAAGCAGTATGTCAGTACACAGGCACAAATATGTACATTTACATGATAAATAAAATAAATCCCTCTTTTCCCACAATCTCACCTTATTTTTTCTCTCTTGCAAAACTTGCACAGTGCTAACAACAAAAACAAGGAAAAAGAGATATCATTTTTAAAATTGGAGATGGTTGTAATTTCCTACACCAAATATTATAATAGAAAGGAAGTTTGATACTGAATTGTTCAGACCCTTACAGCTCATCCTATTTGCCAGCATTTCACACAGGAGTGCTAAAAGCCATGGAGGGTCAACTCCTTGCTGAAAGTTGAACACAATTTTTCTGGTTTACTTTCATGGAAAGACAATTCTAGAAACTTGAAAGTGGCTGAGCAGGCGGCTTTATAGAATATGAAGTCATTCAGCAAACATGAAACAAAAGTTTTCTTTTTATTGAATACTATTTCTTTTTGCAAACAACCCAGGTGTGTAATAGAGAGTTGGGTGATATTTAATATGACCATTGTTAATAATATAACCTTTATTAATAAAGCTATTCTGTTACATTTATTCAAGTTTGGGACAAGAAGAGATGCTCAGTGTTGTCTTTGATGCTCATGCTGTATCACATGTTCACAGAGTTGTGCACCACCACATCCCCATTGATAATTGCTACTTGTTCCAACTATTATATTTCCTGATTACTGTTAACTGTAATACTGTCATTACTACTGAAACATTTCCCCTTATAAATTAGTTAAATGTATGGAGGGATTAAAAAGTAACATTCGTTTTTCATTGAAACACCCATCTAATTATTCTTAATATGATTTTTATTGTACAATATCACTTATTGCAGAATCATTTTTAATATGTGCTATAATTATTGTAAGGGTAAATTAATTCTACATGAGTATTATTTAAAACTTCTATGTGATAGTAACTAACATATTACAAATATATCATATTTTTAGTACCACAAAAACTCGTGGTTTAAGTAAATATTTCATAATTTTGTTTAACACGACATTTAACATTGGTCAGAAAGAATACGTAAAGATAGTCTCAGTTTCTTTATCATATGGAACATAAATTCAAGATACTATATTATGTATAATGTAATGTGATTAAATCTGTTTCTGCTTCTCTTTATGTCAGATGTTCTTGCCTTATTTTCCTGTTGATATTTTGATGGAATTTCCATACTACAAAATTATGCAAAAGTATCTCAAATCCAACTCTCTAGTTTAGGATACATACAGATATTTATTCAAATGGCCCATGGTTATAAGTGTTCAGATTGGGAAGCAGGGAGAACATGTATAATTAATTTACTTAGAAATGTCATAAAACTCAATGATGTATAATGAAAGAGCACAGTAATAAATACATAAATATCACTTCACTCCATCATAAACTGTGATGTGACATAAATAATGATGAATAATAATGTAGGATTAAGTCTATTCTTGATAATAAAACACTTTTATCAGATAGGTCAACTTTATGGTATTCAGCATGGCATATTTCCTTAAGGCACGTTTATACTTGGGTTCATATCCATCAATATTTAAAATCTGAAAGGTAAACTGATATTTAATTATACTAAATAATTTTTGGATTATATTTTACTGTGGTGTAAACTTAAATACATTATTAATAAATAGATGTATATAAAGTAGAAAACTTTCAGTATTGTATTTTAAATGGTGCTCTTATTCAACACTACACAAATAAAAAAAATATAAGGTCTTAAAATTCTCCCCATACTTAAATATTTCTATATTTTGTTAAATACTTCACATTGAAAAAAGTGAATCATGTAATAGTGCTGAAAGAATATAACTCTTTCTGGTAAAATATAATTAAATCTAGCAAGAAAAAAGAGCTTTAGTCCAGGGAAACTAATCTGTTTTAAAATTGCACAAACAACTTTGTTTTACTTAATGTTAATTTTTTCTCTTAAATATTTTTTCTTGCACATTTTGATCATACGGTATAATCACAACTAAAAATTATGGTCATTTATTAGTGAGTTTATCATAAATTATACTGTATAGAATTTTAACCATATGTTTCTCTGTACAGCAGCTTCTATATATCTTTGCTATCTTTGGGATGAGCATAAGAACTGACTTTTGGAGGTATTTGTAAGGTCTTTTTCCTATGAATTTGTGTGAAACAAAATAAGTCTCTATGCCTTGTTACACATTCTGCCTGGGCTTTCAGAATCGAAATATATATTAGTTGAAGTGAAAACTATCATGAGAGAAACTCTTAACAGCTTTTTCTCAAATCCTGATGCAGTACTCATGTACAGCATGACAATTACAGTGAAAAAGTGTCTGCTGCATTTGCCATGTAAAGGGAACTGCAGAACTGTGCTGCTGCAGATGCATACTAAATGCATAATAAATGCATAATAAAAAGATACCCATGAGACTCTTTTAAAATTATAAATTGGTATAATTTATCAGAGTTCATCTGCAATATGGAGATGCCAAGAGATGCAGAATTGAAACTGCCAGCATTAGCACAATACCTGTATTTTCATTCCTGACTCTCTCACACCTTTCAGCATCAAATAAGTGCATTAAATCTAAAGCTCTCAATCTGCATATTGGAAAGTTCATGTTTTTGAATCCTTAATTAAAACTCAAGTTTACTTCAGAAAGGCTTAAGATATGATTACCTTGAAATGTCATAAAAATTGGTTCCCCTTAAGAATAGTGAGAAAAGTAGTTAGCAATTATAACAGCAGCATGTTTTTCTAAATAATCGGAAATTGTCTGAAGTTGTACTGGCCATAGTTAGCCACCACAAATCCCAAGAGAAAGTGAAGAAAATTGTGAGATTGACATCTTGAGTTTTCAGTACAGAATCAGATAACCTGAAATGCTTATTTCCAGGCTAAAAGTCTAAAAAAGTAATACTTAATAGACCATTATTTTAAAATTAAAACCTGCTACAGGCAGTATAATGTACTTGTATTGATATTTCCAGGCATATAAAATTTTCCTATTCTATACAAAGGTTCTTTAGCATAAAGATGTTTGCAGTTTCTTGAACATTAATATTATCTTTTTAATTTGAAGACCTTATACCACATCTTTTTGCACTCACTGAATTAAAAAAGTGAATTATTTTACTGTCACTAAACCCATATTATCTTCAACCACTAAGTCTCAGTTAATTCTTACCAAAACTGAATGTGGTCAAGAGTCATCGCTTAATGGTTCAGTAATGTGAGTAATAAAATTTTTAAAACCCTGTCATTTTATAATTTGTCTGTCTTTTTAAAAAATCCTTTTTGGTCCAGACAAATTCTGCAATTAGTGTATTTTCATTCTATTTTTGTGGATTTTTTTTCAGCTCTTATTGCTTTTTCCTCCTTGAACACTTTTATATTGACTCTTGATTTTTTAACTTTTAGTAATCAACTTTCATTTTTAGTTATTAGCCCACCAGGTTTCAAACATCCATGCAATACACTCCTTCACACAAGTAGCTCTTTTCCTTCTGTATAATTGACCTTCTCAGATCTCCCTTGGAACTTTGTAAACTTTGCAATTATTTCTTCTTGACTATACAACCATGTTCAACTCTTCCATGAACAGTTATAACTACTTTGATATTGTGTTATTATTAAATATTCCTCCCTCATGATCATTTATCTCTTGCAAAATGTCATGTGACTTTCCTTTTCCCTCTTTTCTTTGTGTGATATAAGTAGGGATGGCAATAGCATAGTGAGTGCAAATTTGTCCCCTTTGATTTTCAGGATCTTTGCAGTCATGGTAACCTGAAGGCTGTTTTTCTCTAAAATGGACTCCATCCAGCCACTCTGTTGTGTTTCTGAACACCTGTCTATTGTAGAAGGACTTGAAAATGTAAGGTTATTTGATCTTCACAGTCATCTATCCATTATCACAGTTTATTCAGTCCTTTCACCTACATTTTTTTGTTTGTTTTTTTTTATGTAAAAAGAATATAAGAAAAATAACACTTGAAAATCTTCACTATTATAATGCCTTGGCCTCACAGTTTGGCATGCTCTTGATAGTTTAGGAAGAATCTGTCAAATCTATCATGATGGATGAATAGCAGATTCCACTGTGTTCACCTTTGGCTCTTGTTCAGCCTCAAATAAACTCCTGCTGCTCTTTCCTCTTTCATCTAACTTGGTCTCATTTTTCCTGTTTCTTCAGCTGCAGCTGTCTCACATCATCTTTTTCTATGCCTTTACAATACTAGCTGTTATTTTCTTCCACTGCTTATTATTTTTCTTTTTGTATTTTGCTTTCAAACTCATAATTTATACTACATGTTTTATATCCAGCATCTAATCTTTTTCTGAGTATTCTTCTCCTCAGTGTTCTGTGTTCTTGGAGACTTTCCCATCAGCTTCTCAAAGGCAAATTCCTCTCATTTACACAGCAGCTCAGTTGCAACCAGATCTTGACCAAATTACTCTATGATGTTTCACTGGGGTATCATTCAAGATTATCATTCAAGAGAAAACGTGGCCTCTTATTTTTTGTCACCGTTAATGTCTCACTCATTCTTCAGACTCACTGGAGCTCTGCATCACTACCAGTATAATTTTCTTAGTCTCAACTCTAAAATAAAAAAAAGTTCTTTTTTTTTCCCTCTCAGATACCTCAGGATACAGAATATAAGATATGAGAAGAGATACAACAAGGAAAAGAAAGATGTTGAGACAAGCAAGGCACAAAAAACCCCAAGCAGAATGCATGTGTGCCATGGCACCCGAATAAAAAAAGAACTAACAGAAACAGGAGATTGTCTGATGGAGTTATGTGGTTCATTCACATTTTCCTATTTGGGGTATGAGCAAGATTCGTAAGGAAAGTGGATTAAAAATTGTAGATAAAATATTTAAAACTTAAATCAGATTAAGATTACCTCACCTAATTTGTATTCTCATCTAGCTTTAGTCAATTGACTTAATCGATGTTAATTTACATTGTCTGAGAAACTTGCCCATTCCTAGTTATGGCATTAGTTTAAATAGGGCACATATCATGTCAGATAGGGAAGCCAAGAATCTGAAAAGCATGACAGGCTATCCTGAAATATTTATTGTTGCCAGTGAGTAGTTATCACCACTTCCAAAATCAAATGCAACAGATATTGAGTCTGTTTTCATTTGCTTATGAAGACTTCTTTTTGAGAAATAGTACCAAAAAAAAAATATAATTTTATTTTACACTAAAATTCAACTTGTGTGAAAAGTTGGAAAATGTTATAATAAAACAGTATTCTGAGAAAAAGCTATATGGTGTGATTTTTTTGTAGGTTTGGGGAGGGGGTGTTTGGTTGGTTCTGAGTTTTTCTATTGTCTCATCACAACGATGGAGCTACAAAATAGTAGCTTTGTGTTGTCCTCCATTTTATACTGAATTTTGAGTTACATTCTTAGACAGTTTCCCTTTAATAAGCCCAGATGAATCTTCACTGTCTCTCAAAAAAAAAAAACTGTCAAGGTTTTTTCACAACATTCAGTTCAACTCTGCTTAAGCCACAGTGGAAGGACAGATGTGCTGTGGTAAGAATTGATCTGGTGCTGGAGCTGGTCAGTCTCCCCAGGAGTGAGACTGTAAGAAGCACAGTGCAGAAACATCTCCATGGCTTTGCAAGTGCCCGTTTGTGCCCTGTATTTTATGAGGCATCAGAAGTTCAGGTTGTGGACAGTCAAAAAGCAGGAAAGACCAAAGCAGGGATTTGGAATCTCCCCAAAGTGGAGAAACAACACAAGAAAATTCTGATGTTGATTCAGCTTGTTTCCTTTCAGCCAGTGGAGGAACTTTGTTTCTATTCATTTGGAGTCAATATTATTCTGATGTTCATGGCTCCAGTTTCTCCGTTAAACTAGATTTATATTGTCCTTAAATAAGAGAGGTGAAGAGGCAAGCTGATTCATCCTTCTGCAAGTGAAGGGAAAGTTCTTTGTATCTCTCTATACATCTGACCTTCTTTTATTTCCACCACCCCCAGGCCAGCCTCAGTCTCCTACAATTTAAGAAAGGAATTAACAGTCTTTCAGGGTTATGTTCAACCTTTCAAAAGCTATGTTTTTCTACTTCAAATTCTCTCTCAAAATTTTGTTCATTTCCTATCCGTTTAATTTTAGTCAAATTATGGCCCTAAATGAGACGATACCAGTGAATGCACAAAAACAGCCAAAGGGATAGGAAATGATTTTTTTTTTTAAAGTCTCTATGTATAGCAAATTTTTTACATGTTTTTGAGTGGACTTCTACTTATTACCAAAAGACATACAGTACATCTTAAAAGAAAGCTGCCGGTTCAAAAAAATTAAAATATCAACCTCCTAAATAATTAAGAAAAAAATTATTATTTTATAAGTTTCTCAGTTAACGGTAAGTAATACCTGAAAATGTCACAGGCTGCTTGTTAAATCAGAGATGACAGAAAGTCAGGTAATGGAGTTTTTTTCCTAGCAAATTAATAAATTCAATAAATACTGCCACATCAACCAGAATAACTTTTTTTCATAAAGAGATTTGCATGTTTTTCTTCAGAGTGACTATAAAATAGGCATAAATTTTTATGAACTAACTGTTATTTCTGAATTATTCTGTAGCTGTTTCCTGATTTTCCTATATCTATGCCAAAAAATACATTTCCTTTCAGAATAGGAAAAAGATGCAAGAATTATGGCACTACATAGAGATTTGATGTCTTACTAGTTTTGCATGACTGGAAGGAATCTGACTTGTCAGAATAGATCGATTCAAAACTATGCAGAGATGCAAGGTTTGGTCTCCCTTAAGAGCCTTTCTTTTGCTTTAACTGTTTTTTACAATAAAAGCCAGAGAAAATTTGCCATCTGATTGCTGGAAAAGCTTTCATATCTCAGTTAGAAAAGGACTTGCCCCATGCACTTTTTGCTCCTAGCTAAAATCTGAATCTAGTCCATCACAAGCATGTTTCTATTGCACCATATGGTCTCTAATTATGAATAACACTTTCCTCATAGGAGTATAGGTGAACCTTTTGCATATAAGAGTGCAGAAAATAAAAGCCAAAGCTTTTAATAGACATTTGATTGTTCTCTCCAATGGTAGCTGCCATTCTCACAATAATTCTTCGAGTCAAAACTCTAAACTTTTCACTGAATGTATGATCATTAAAATGGTAAAAGCATGATCTTCCTACCAGTACTTAATTTGCCTCCAAATTTTCAATATGAACATTTTCTGCCACTGAAAGCATTCCAGCTGTGCTGCACAACAGGATAAAGAACATATTTCTGTTTCTGCAAGAAGCTATTTGCTTTGTATTCTGACCTTTCTAACTTTTCCAGCGCTATATAATTTGTTTTAATACAAAACGCCTATAGATTAAATGAAAAAAAAAAAAAAAAGAACCAGCCAAATGAAAAGGACATAAATGAAGAATAAATTAGAAGCAATAAAGATGTGCCTGCAATTCATTCCCCTTCAGTAGATGGGGACATTATCTATCCTTAATGAACTACAATCAGCAGCAAAACATAGGTGGAAACAATGCTCTAGGACCTTTTTTCATTCTTTTGGATTCCAGAAGAGACTTTCATGAGTCTTCAGGCAATTTTTTTATAATATTTAATCAAAATTGCCATCATCAATATCTAAAATTGCAACACAAGCATTTCCAGGAAATAAAGAATCACTGAATCACAAAATATTTGAGGATGAAAGACACCTCTCGGAGTCAACTTGTCCAACTCTTAAATCCCCCATTCAAGCAGGCTCACCTGGAGTTGAGGTGGTGGACCATGTCCAGATGGCTTTTGAATATCTCCAACATCAACATGCGGTTCAAACTTTGGAGTTGTTCTTAGCAAAATTATAGGAACACAGCTGGAGTTGGAGGTGAGAGACATTGCTATTAAGATCACACGTAGCATCATGACACTTAATTGCATTTGCAGCTGTGCTTTTGTTGTCCATGCCTTAAAAGTGAAGCAGTGGCAACGTTTTTAAAATGGCATAATACAAATGCTTTCACATCATCTGGATTTGGGCACCCTAACTAAAAACTGAGTTATTTTCCTAGTGTTTTTCAATTCATTTGAGATACTTACTGTACTGTTAAGTCTTCTGTGGATTAACCTCTAAGGAATCTTCCTCTCTCTGGTTGCTTGTAGAGGGAACCTAGGGAGCATAAACCTCTACCTTAGCTTGGTAGTTATGTTATCTCCCAGTCTAGCCTAGAGGTACTTTGCAAGAAAATAAAATACTGGGCATCAGGTGTGCAGCTCCTCACTACATTAGCTAAGAAACACATTATTCACCTCTGTTCTGATAGCTGTTATCATTCAGAACTAAAATGGTCTAAACTGCCTCGGGTAACATGAATAAAACAGAAAAACCTACAGCTGCCATAATATATATCTGAATGTGACAATCTGTGTTAATTCAAAAGGTCTATATTTCATGCTTATATTAATAACCTAATTAAAATCCCTTACCACTAGAATAAACTCCATCAGAAACAACAGGAGCACTCTCAGCAGAAAATGAAGAAACATATTTTCATAAAATCTATAAACATATCTTGTGGGTACTGTACAAGTTATTTGAAGTAACAAATTTATCTCTTTGTGATTCTAAACATACCTAAGAGTAGCAAGAAAGCTGTCAATGTATGTGTCATATATTTCTTAAATCTTAAGAAATCTTAAATCTTGTGATTGCACAAGCTCTTTCCTTTAACCCATATGTATTTAAAAGACCACAAACCAGATCTCTTTTCTTGTTAGTAGCTAATGAGTAGGTCTGCTGAGCTGTCCTGGATTAACCCACATGCCCCACACAGTTACTCACTCACTACCCCACCAGTGGCTGGTGTTGAGCCATCTCCCGGAGAGCAGGGCCCCATCACATGTAAGAGTTACTTGGGCAAACACCATCACTCCAAACATCCTCCCTGCCTCCTTCTTCCCTCACTTTATATACTGAGCATGATGTCACACCGTGTGGGAATGTCCCTTTGGACAGCTGGGGTCACCTGTCCTGGCTGTGTCGCCTCCTAAACTCCCAAGCGCCCCCAGTTTCCTCCCCAGAGTGCCAGTATGGAAAAGTAGAAATGGCTTTGGCTCTGTGTAAGGCCTGCTCAGCAATAACAAGATCATTTCTAGATTATCAACTCTGTTCAGCACAAATCCAAAACACAGCCCATGCCAGCCACTAGGAAGAAAATTGACTCTACTCTGGCCAAAACCAGCACACAGAGCTCAGGATGTTTTAGGATTATAGGTTTGACTTATCAAAATAACTTAGACCAACAACTGGCAATATGAAAGCATCTCCAGTTCAAAAACTCACATTGGAAAGGGCTATTTTATGGGAAGGTGAGAATAGGACTGATAGGTATTGAGATTCATTGCAGGGTTTCTGCAGAAAGTGGAAGGACTCCACTTTCGTGTATTGCTGGTTTTGCTCAATAAAATTTACATTTTAATCTCCAGGGGAGCTCGTGCTGCTCAGTCAGAGTGGCAGCAGGCACTCCAGAAAGAATTCAGTTTACCAGCACAACTACCCTGGCATTATTTTCTTTTCATGTAATAAAATCTAGGGATTTTGCCTTGCAATTACAGAGCAATCAGATTGAATTGGTTCTTCAATTTTGTATTGCAATGTGGTTAAATCCACCTTTGGACTGTCCAAGAGACACAGCTCAAAGCCCCTTTTGTAATAGTGTTTCCCATTTGTAACCATGAAACAGCCTTTTTGCATGGGTGTCAACAGACACCCTGACCGTGTTCTGAAACCCTCTGCCCACTTTCACTATGACAAATGTGGGGCATGCTCTGTGCCACTCACTCTTTCCCCTCTTCTTGCATAAAATATTTTACTTATATTTTCAATGTAATTGACACAGTGTCAATATTTTTACTCACATTTGTATGCACTTATATATTTCTTTAAATATTACTTAATACATGTATTTACATGCAGTAAGGTATTTACATGTAAATGCTTTTACATGCTGTGTAAATGTGCAGTGAGAGCTAATTTGTCATCTTAAATTAAAAGTAACCTCTCTGACTTCCATAATCCTCTCCTATTTTTTCTTGCTCTTTCCATACGATTAAGTCTATGCTTTGCCCTTCACTACTTCAAACTTTCCGGAATTAGATCACACACTTTTCTCTCTCTTTTTTTGGTCTTGACACTAATACTCTTTCGTATCTTCTTAATGTTCCCTCATCATTGTGCGTAAAACAAGTTGAGTTCTATGTGGCAGAGCACAGTCAGGGTACAAACTCTAATAGTATAATTTAAAAAAGGTCAGAACAGTATTGCTGAAAACTATGTTTGAACAGCTTAAAACTACTGTTCTCATTAACAGGATGATTTTCTGATCCAACTGAGAGAAAAAGTCAGTGGATCTTTGTAATCAAAGGTGCAGAATAATGTGGGAGAAAATGCAATAGAAACAGCAAAATGTTGAAATGTGTTCTGGAACTGTATCAGTGTTCTGCTTTGACAGAACTAAATTTAGTAGAAGTTCTGACATAAATTTTAGCAGGAAAAGTCTTTAACTAATTGAGAAAATTAATGCCTATTTTGTGGGTGTTTGCATGTGTCTTTGTGACAAGCCTATGAAAACATATTACCTGCTGTCTGGCAGTGGCATATATATGTGTGTGTGTGTGTGTGTGTGTATGTGTGTGCGCGTGTGTGTATGTGTGTGCGCATGTGTATATATACATATTATATATATGCATGCTCTTTGCATTAGGGTAGCACCCTTTCAAAGTCCATACAGTGCATTTTGTGCAGTTTATGACTCCAGCAAGAATATGACAGATCTAAAAGCACAGCATCCCCATGTGGAATACTTCTAGTTAACCTTAAAAAATTAAATATCTTGCACTGGCTTGCATCCAGTACTTTGTTTTTAAATTACAGTAAGATTGTAGCTGAACATGAGGAAAACATACTTGCCTAAACTCTTTCACCTTACCCTAAAAGCACAACATAACAGTTAGAAGGCAGGCTACCTGTGGTTAAATTAAAGATGGCATGTGAATGTACTCAGTTACTAAGACAACAAATTTAAAGAGGTTTTATTTTAAATCCCTAATTTCTTAACTGAAATAAACAACCTTGCAGCTTCAACAAAAAGCACAAAATAAACTAAAATAGTGGCATCTTTTTTCTTCAAAGTGGTCCTGTAGATCTTTGATATACCAGTATTGCTAAGACATAAAACGCACAGACTAGTGACACCTGGTCTGTCAACTGCTTCCTGAAGCAGCCTTGTTTACAGATTAAGGATTAAAGGTAAAATTTTGATCGATGATTTGGGGGTATTGCATTTGAATGTCTGGTTTTGTTTGTTAACTTTTTTGGTTAAGCTAGCGTAAGGGAACTAGTAAAATATACGTCTATATATCACAAATAAAGTAGAGTTGTTGCTTTTGGGATTTTTCACTCCATACTCAGTACTCTGGGATACTAAAACATGATTATGTACTAGTTGTTAAACTGTCCAAGCAGATGTTTAAATGCATGCTATCATTTTTTATCTAACTTAGGTGATGGTTAGAATATTTGCTGAAACCAAAGAACAAAAGCTTATATTAACATCTGATTTAGTTCTGTGGTGATGACCTCCTCAAGAATAAATCCCTTATCGACTGCCATGAGGACATACACCATGTTCATGTCATTACAGTGCACAATATATACTCATTTTTTGACAATTGTTTTTTATACAATTTCACTCTACATAGTTAATGTCAGAACTGAACTCCTTCTGTATAAGATGACACAAGGTGTTTACTGCTCTGGAAACTTTCATCATATCATGCATATTAAATCCAGAGGTACCATTAAATGATCCTACAAGTACAGCTGCTTTCTAAAAAAATGTAATGAAAAACAAGATAGAAAATTCTGCAGGATCTTAAGCAGTCCAGAGGGAGCTGCAGCACAAACCAGACACACAGACAGCGAAGGCCTCAAAAACATCGTTTCATCTCTAACCCCTGCTGTGCCATCCCTCCTTAGAAATTTCAATTTCACCATTCTGTCCTGTCCTATATCAAAAGCCTCTCCATTAGGTAAAAACACTTTAGCAAGCAAAGTATTTCAATATTCAGAGGAATTCAAAGATGAGGCACAGTTAAGGCAGAGCAGGCACCAAGGAAGGGCTGGTGCCCAGGGTCCCGCACAGATGGAATTGTTGCTGCTGTGCCAGCTCTTCCCTTTCAAGTTCTGCAGGGCCAGGCAGCTTCTCAGCCTTGACTTTTGTTTTCTTCTTCTGATCTACATCTCCCTCTGAATTCATATCTTTCATGCCTCCAGGTACTAACTAGAACACCTCAGTGGTAAGGGGAGAAAAATATTAGCCAGATATGCCCCTTACATAAGGGCATTAAAGAGTGTCCCTTTGGAGCTGATTTTAAAATATCTTAAAAAAATCTTTGAAATATCTCACAGAGAAAGGAAAAAGGTGATTTATGATATGAAATGACCACCAGCATCTTAATTTCAGATTTAGTTTTTCTATAGTTGCTCCTAAAAAACTTAAAATAATTAAAGGTTGTTATTATCAGTTATAGGAAGAAAGGACACATAGCAGAACAGTGTCATGGAAGTTCATCACCTATTCAATTGAAGCAGGTCAAAACTCTACTGTATTGAAGATATTAAAAATGTCACTTTCAAGTAAAGTAACTTTTAAACAGGAGGATTTGTGTGTGTGTTATCCTCGTTTCTAGTTCGTATTGGCATCTTTGATAAGAAATAATGCTTTTAGTAAAACATGTCTCTAAACAACACTATGCATTTACCAAAGAGAAATGTAGAAGCAGTGTAATTAAAATTGGATTTTGGTTTTAAGCAGCAACTTCCATTATGTTTAAATGTGGCGCACTACAAAAAATTTTCATACCTTTAAAAAAAATATGAAGCCTTTCTTGTCTTTAATGTCATGATTTCTATCAAATATGGTTTGTCTAGGATAAGTACCTAATTTTCAGTTTCATTTCTCTACAACTTGAGGAACAAAATTGCAGGAACCAAAACCAGCACTTCCCACTTGGCCATTAGAGAGCTGGGAGTGAGGGGAGGAAGGGGAATAAAAATTGACTATTTTCTGCTTAATACAGGATTCAGAAAATAAAATTATGTGTACAGTGGAGCTTGCTAAATATTATTTATCAAATACATTATTCATTGAATCTTTGTCATTTTTCATTCCCTAATTTATTCAACAAACACTGCCTGTGATAGTCAACCAATTCTGCAACAGTCAAAATACTATTTGTCAAATAAATTATTAGATAAATAATGACATTATTCAAATCCCTTAGTTAACTGTATTCATTTATTTACTTCTTTATTTTAAGCTAGCTTCAACCTCTGCCATGGAGTAAAGCTGCCTAAATACAAATTGATGATGCACACTAAATTCTGACACAGCCCAAACAGTGCTTATTTTCCATCAGTTAATTCTTCTTAAAAATAATTGCTAAAGAACAAGTTCATCTAGATGATAATGGTCTTTTTTATATCATTTATGATGACTCAATACCATTTTTGAAAAATGCTTTTCAATTAAAATCTCTGACTATCACAAAAGATTTAATTACAATTTAAATACTCAGATAAGAGTTTATTAAAACAGAATTCGGAGAATCAATGTTGTGCATTAGAAAATTATCTAAGCTCTGTTTCAGTCATTTTTGTAACTGCAAAACAGGGAATTCACAGTGCAGGAACAAATGAGACAATTTTGCAATTAGGAAAATGTAAGAATAGACAAGTAGACAGAAACCTTATCCATGAGCAGGGTTTTGAGCAAGTGGAATAAGAATTTTTAGCAATAGTCCTGTCTTACTCCTTTTCTACATGTCCAGTATGAGATAACTGGAACTACATTTCTAGAATTAGTGAGTATTCATGACTGCATCCAAATGCACCCAGAGTCAATTTTGAACACGTTTCGAACACAGATTAACCTCATGGGGGAAAAAATACAAAAATCAAAACCCAAGGAAAAAGCCTCCTATACCCAGCAACACAAGAGTAGGTTTATCAAACTAAGCATGGAAAGTTCAGATGACACTTGATAGTTTTGGCCTTTGTCAAGAGATGCCTCAGATCTCCCTGCTTGAAACGGAGCTGTCAATATTCCTAGTGTTTGGGTTCTGTGCAATAAATCTGCAGTATTTATAAAGAACTTATATGAAAATCAAAACAATACTTATTTTTCTGTTTTCTTTACAATAAAATCTTTGTAAAAGTGATAAATAACTTTCGCAAACATTGGCACAGACGGTAACCCTGCTCCAGCACCATACTCCACAGAAGCACCAAATCCCAAACTGCCGCTACTCAAAAGCCTGACTCTGAGTTACTAAGCTGTTAATAGAATCTAACTCTTGATATTTAACCAGATTGTTGATGATTCAGCTGTAGGTAGCAATGATCTCTGTCTGATGCTACAACTCACTTAGCAGTCACAATGTTACTTTTAAGGATAATTGTAACTGCATTAACTGAAAATAAGCATATGTTTTAAAAAACCACTAATAATAAGATTTAACTAACTGAGCAGCTTTTATGGAGAGCTTATAAACAAAAGTAACCCCCAACAGTAGTATGATTTATTTACTTGCTTTCTGATCATTGTTATGCTTAAACAATATTTTGCAAATTCAGCAAGATAAAGGATTGAAATTGTGTAGTAAATATATGAGTTAATAATATTTAGTTTATTTAATTATATTAATAATATTTAGTTAATAATAATAATATTAGTTCTTTATGAGTTAATAATATTTCGTTTAATGAAGAAACCACCTTAACATGTCTGAGCTTCAGTATGCTTGGCTGGCTTCTTTCAGATCTGGGGATAACATGTCATCTCTCTTTTTTCCCAACTTTTTTTTCTTTTTTTCCAGCATATGGGCCAGACAGAATTGATGCTTCAACGCCTTAACTTCTCTGAGGGTGAATACTTTACCAAAATTTAAAGTAAGGGGTAGCACACTGGTAAATCTATAGCTAGGGAGAGAGATTTTGCTGTGGTACAGCTCTGCACCCCTCACTGTGAGGTGTCAGCTTGTGCACATCTTTGTAGATAAATGAGCTCCAGGAGGCCTTGCCTCCAAAAATGAGCCATGACTGGTCTGAACCATACAGCTGTTCTCACCCCAGTGTCCATATGCCTATTTTTCATAGTTTATACAGCTTTTGATCTAAATAGGCAAGTTATCACACAAGACAGAGGGAAAAAATTGTAAGATTCAGCAATTATACAAGGAAAAAATTTTAGAGATGTGTGCTGTTTTCTTTGGTGGGAGTTTGCTGTTTCAAGCACATGGAAAATATGGGGTCTCACACTACTTGTTTTGAAGGACCCTGCACTGACTTGCAAATGCCAAATATTGCTACCCTACAATGATGAGAGTCAGTGGCAATTGTCCTGACAAATGAGATGTCTCCAGATTTTTTGTCAGTAACCAAGGGGAGCAGGACTTGGAGTTGAGGGTAGTCTTTGTCTTGTAGGGACAAAGCCAAAGCCTGGGCATTTCCACAGCTGAAGAAAGGAGACAAAGCATATGCTGCCTAATATGAACTAAATGTCACTTGTCTTCTAAAGCTGTTTTTACTGTAAGATTGCTATTGCTTGTTTCCCCACAGTCCCCATAGGAACGATAAAAATTTAATTTCTACTCTAAATATTTAAATCCCAGTCAAACCTGTTAACACTTAGAAGGGCAAATACAAAGGAGATGTGCAATTGTTTTGCACTGTTCTCGGTCTTGGTGAAAGGAAGCATCAGATCTAACTCTTTTTGGGTTTTGGGGTTATAGATATTTCTTAGAAATTTCAAATATAATATGTTCTGCAATCATTTAATTATTCCAAGAAAAGTCTGCTAAAATTAATTAATGAACTTTTGGGTAGTACAATGTTATTTCCTGAATGGTGGGTCTTTTGTTTAGGGTTTTTATTGTTTTCTTCCAATAAATTGATCAGGGAGCATCACCTCCTCAAGCAGTTGGGTTTTTACAAATATTTCCAGTGTTTAAAATAGCCTCACTTAAAATTATTAGCATTTGTGTTGCACATTAGCTTATTTTTCTGTTGAGATTAAAATTTAGCATACAAACAAAATCTTTCCCAGGTCACAGAAAACCAGAATTTTCTCAGAGACACTATGATTACTGTGTAATTGATCTCACACACTAAGTTCTTACAAGTGAATTCAGAAATTCTCATCCAATCAAAATTGTGCTAATACAAAAATATTTGAAGGCATGATGCTGGTCATAGAGGCCTTATAGTTTAAATGAAAATAAACATGACCAAAAATGGTAAATAATCAAACAAAAAATTATCAATCTGAATGTTTACGTTAACAAGAAAATGACATCAATTTCCAAATTGAGTATACCCCAAATGTATGAGCCCAAGAAACTCGTAAGTGGTTTCCATAATTACCATCTTGTACAAAAAAAAAAAAAAGTAATTTGCTGTAACAGACGAATAATGAAAACCTTCAGTCTTAATAATATTCTATTTTCCTTCTCAGAAAAATCTGCATGGTTTAATATTTTTTCTTCGTACAATTTGTTAGCTTTGTTAGTTATAAAGCAAACAGCCTGAAAACATCACAGCTGAAGGCTATGAACATTGCTTTAAGTGCTTTTATATTGATTTCAGACCACTCTCACTGAGTGCATCAGCATAATATTAGTGCCATAGGCAGGCAATATGTGTTGATTAGCACAGAATCAATTTTATCTACTTTCACACTTGAAATCATATTTTATTAATGAGAAATCCAAGAAAATACTTTTTGAAACAAAATAACTCTGATCCCTCTTTAGGAGTTCCATTAATTTATAATGTTCTTTAGAACCTGAAAATTGTTCTGGCTTATCCTTTCAATGAACAGGAGTTTGTTCTTATCACTATAAAGAAAAATTCCTTCAGGCGAGTTTCCCGAGATTCCCTAACACATCAATCGTTACAGAAAATAAAAACATACTTTAAACAACCTCAGCATGGTTATACCCATAGGCACAATTTGGCCAACAGAAATGTAGTACCTGGGAAAACAAATAAATATTTCTGCTTGCTATTTGCATGGAAGACAGCTGAAAAGAACTATATGTTTACTTAACTTACTGTTATAGCTTTTATTAATTGAATCTAAAAATTGGCAGCATAATTCCATTTGATCTATTGAGAAATGAAAATCTATTGCACCAACATTAGAAAAAGCAGTGACTAAAAATCATGACATTTACATTAATTGCACAATTTTTGGTGTCTTAATTGCCAAAATACTCTTATAAACTTACCTATCACCATAAAATCCTCAGAGAGATGGTATTCACTAAGCAACACAATGGGGAAAGGTGGAAGCTGAGAGTGGCGTAGAGTTGTTAAGACAGCTCTAAGCTCCCCCTGTGGCCTCCAGGGGGATTAATAGTTTTACAATAATAATGACATCTAGAAGTGGCACTCGGCTGATCTGCTGACCCCTCTTTGAACTGCCAAAAATATTTGTCTTGGCCAGAGCACCAAAAGTACTGAGAAGTTCCCCAGAGGACAGAATTGTGTACATTATCTCATCCCATGGTGATATCTATGAATCCTACTGTTTTATCCAAAAAAAAAGCCAGAAATAACCTGTAAATCTGATGAGCTGCAATTGAGGACTTGTATTGTTGATCCACAGAGAAAGAGGAAATGGGGCAAATTCCGTTTGCTGTTCTCATAAATTTCTGCAACCGCTTTTGTTCCACTTTGTGCTCTGGTTTGAAACCATGACCACCAAGGCTGGCAACCAAGTACCCACCTAACCCACTCACTCTCCACTCTCTGTGGGAGAGGGTTGAAAATAAAGCTTGAAGGAGAAATCCTGTGGTCAGGATAAAGGCAAGGAAAATTCTTGCCAGCCCTTGATGTGGTCAGCACAAGCTCACCACAAGTTTAAAATAACTTTGTTGGTCTTTTGTGTCAACACCTTCCCCTCATCTGATGTTGACCTTCATCACACTCCTTTTTGTTCTCTCCACCCCTCTCTTTCTGGTGTTTTATGCCCTTTCTTGAATACTGCTTCCCAAAAGTGCTGTGAGTGTGAACTGAAGGGCTCAGCTGTGCCCTGTGGTTGGGATGGGCTGTGTCTGACACGGGGCAGCCCCTGGCCTTTCCCTCAGAGGCCACCCCTGCAGCTCCTGCTGTCAACTCCTGGGCATCTGCACAAGAATCTTACCTAAGCATTTCTCTCTCAGGTACTGGACAATGTGGCAGTACAATGCTTTCAGTATGAAACTGAGCAGGGTTTTGCTTTGGAAATATAGCAAGCTATACCTACCCCCTTCTTTTTTTTTTTTTTTCCCTTTTCATGAAATGAATAATTCACCAATCAAAAGAAATAGTCTGGCAGAACCCAAGCGGGTACAATATAAATCACTCATTTTTGACTCATTTCTCCATTTATCCACAACTAATCTGCCTCTGTGTTCATGTGTGTTCCTCAAGGAAAATATAAAATTTTAGTGGTTGATGTTAGAAGGCCATATGTATTTGAGATTGATAGCAGAGCCTTGTTTTCTATGCAAGTTACATTATTTACAGAAATCTCTTCGTGGTGCAGTATTCAGTCAATGAAAGAATTATTTTCCCTTACCTTTGTGCTGGCAGCTGAAATAAAGTAAATAATAAACACCAGTAAGTGAAATGTCACCGCCTGATTATTTTAAATCTACCAGGCCTTCATGCAAAAAGTTTTAGTAAGCCAGACAAGAGGATTTTTTAAATTTAAGTATTCTCTGGTAAAATGGAAAATATAGATTAAATACCTAAATAAATTAAAAGAGAGAAAAAGAGGTCAAAAAAGAGGAAACATTTTTGTCTCAAGCTCTCCTTCTGCTTTCAGCTCACTCATCATGAAAATGGTACAATGGAAAAAAAAGTTGGAGGTGGTTTGTGGAAGGTATGGAAGATAACACAAGGACAAAGAAATACAAAAGAGTGGCTAAAGAGGAGACATTTGCAATTAGACTCAAAAGTTTTTATCATACACAAAATAAAGGAGACACAGAAGAAGTTTTAGAGGTTTTTCTCAGGTGCTATGCACCTGAATCAGAAGCTATTATTTTAAAACAAACAAAAAAATATAAACCTAAATCAACTGCACAGAAGCTCCAAATCAGGCCACAGTGCATGGGTCAGAAATCTGATAATCAGGAATGATTTTCTGTAATATTCTCGCTTGAATATGATTTGAGTTAGTAATGAAGAAAAGCTAATTTCATTTCATGGTTCTTTAGTGGACTGTGAGACAGATAAAGAGAACAATTTCATATGTATTCTGTTTGCAGTGGGCAGCTTTACACATAAAACCTGCAGGCAGTAATCCCAGTGAAGAAATGTTGTGGCTTAATCCCAGGAGGGGGCTGAAAATTGGGAAAGTAAAAGTGAAAAAATTCATAGTTTGAGATAAAGACATTTTATTAGGGAAAGTAAAAGCCACAGTCCCATAAGCAAAGGTAAATAAGGAATTAATTCACCAATTCCAATGTCAGGCAGACGTTCAGCCATCCCTGAGAATGCAGGGCTCCATCTCACATTAGGGTTACTTGGGAATGCAAGCACCATCACTTCAAATTTCCTCCCTTCCTTCTTCATCCCCCCTCTTTACATGCTGAGCAGGGGCCATATGGGATGGGACATCCCTTTGGTCACTTGGGGTCAGCTGTCTCAGCTCTGTCCCTTCCCAATTTCTGTGCATCCCCAGCCTCCTTACTGGTGAGGTGAGGGGCACAGAAGGCTTTCACTCTGTGGAAAAACGTTTCAGCAACAATTAAAATATATGTGGATTATCAACACCATCTCCAGCACAAACCCAAAACACAGCCCCATACAGAGGCTGCTGCAAAGAAAATTAACCATAGTCCAGCCAACACCAGCACAGGCAGCAAAGGACTGGAGGGACAGCCTGCTTCACTGAAGTAGTTCTAGCTCACAGAAAGGCTGTCTGAAATAGCAGCACAGACATTTGAACTGTTCCTGAGTACCTTGTGTCATTTAGGGAGGCAGAAGTAGGGACAAGAATAAAGCAGTATTACTTGTAAGTAAAACAAAATTCTACAGTAATTCTCCTCACCAACTGACCAGCTAAAATAATTTTGCATTCATGTATAATGGCAGATGACTGTCTCTGATCGTGATGAGTTATTTTTAGTCCATTGAGGCAGGATTCTATAGAAATTAAAGCTTGAGCATAATTGTTTTTGCAATTAGTGTTTACAAGATTGTATTGATAGTAAATATAAATTTGTTCATACATTACAGTAAATTAAAAACTATTTTGCAATTATTTTGTATTATGATTTACTTAAATTTATTAAGTTTATATATTTATAATTATTTGAAATATTTTAACAAATAATTTATACCCAGAAGGTAAAGTAGCTATTTTCACTTGTGAAGATAACCTGTTTGTTCCCTTTCAAACACCAAGCTTCTACTTTTCCTTCTTGCTTCATAAATAGAACACATAGGGCAGTGACAAAATAAAGACATTATATCCAAAATCCTGATTTGTGAAAGACTTTTGATGTACAAGTATATTATTCTAAAAGGCAAAATTCAACTATGCAGGCATGAAAACTTGCAAGGATTTTAAAAATGTAAATTCTACAGCATAATCAAATTATTCCATGAAGGAGTTTATAAGACTTTGCTGACATGGATGGACAATGAGATGCAGAGGAGTGTGCAAAGAAAGATAAGCTAACAAAATTAACATACCAGAGAAAGCGTCAGATACATTTCATGAAGAACAGGAACACAGAAGTGTACACCCTAATTTCACAGAGTTAGATATTTCAAAGGAAAAGAGTGGAGAAAGATCTGGAGGTTAAGAGTTTCTGCCTCTGACAATCGTTCCCCAGGATTTCACACAAGGAACTACAAAGAACAGAGATGACACTCAAAATGGATCCTCAGAATTCTCCGTTACAAATTTGGGACTGCATTATACCAAGAATATTCACAAGACATAGACTGAAACAAAAATACTGACATTTTTCTTGGCATCTTCACCTGACTCTTTTAGTTGGTTCTAACTTGTACCATAAAACAGTTATGCTACTCTCTGCCAATGAACACACATATTTTGACTTTCAGATATGGAAAGGAGATGAGACAGGAAGGAGAAACACAGGAAAAAGCAATAGGATGTTGGAGTTTTCCTAAAAGACAGTAAGTGCTGAGTTGTGAAAACGTAAAATGAAATAGGATTCATGACCTCTCCCCCTTTTCTCAAATGTGTAAGTCATAAGGATAGATTAGCAACAAGTCTTCCAAAATGTTGTGGAAAAAAAGCTATTAAAAATATGACAAATATATTGGTGGCTGAGAATTATCACAGCGTTTTCTATCTATGAGAAAAAGGCAAAGTTAATATTTTGTGAGTTTTTTTAAATTCATATGTCTATCTTGATAAAAGTTTTATATTTTCTCCATATTGAGACCAATACAAATATTGTATGTGCATACATATTTTATTGTAGCTTACAGCTTAGGTTTTGAAATAAGAGAGAATGGCAGTCTAAAACCAGGGAGCTATCCAGAAATATTTTGAAGGCTATATATTCTTTCATTTCATACATAATAAAGTCATAAAGAGGACAAAATAAATTTCAGTAAACCCTTCAAGTACTTTGAAAAGGTTACAAGACCAGCTATTCATTTGCCTCTGCTTCATGAAAAGATTTTCTGAAGCCACTTAATGAATGTAAAAGTGAGAGGGAGAAAAGAAGAGATCAAGACTACACGTGAGATAGATATCAGTAACCAGGATACTACAACATGAGATAGATATCAGTAAGCAGGATTATGAAGTGCATGCAGATGTTAATGATTGTGCTGTATTTGTGGAATGGTTACAGCTCGTTTGAGCTAAATTTAACATGAACAGCATGTTTCATAATGTAAATACATTTTTAAGTGGGCAAAGAACAACAAAGATTTATACTTTTGTTTAATTTAGAGTTCTATTTTTTGCAGATTTTTTTTTTGAGAAAAAATTTACATATAGACCACACAACATACGTGTACTCGCATATTCACACATATGCTATGTGCATGTATGTGCAGATACAACCCACCATTATGGACAAAAAATACATTCTGTACAGTGAATTTTTTTTTAATAAAATTGATACAATCCTACCAATCAGATTAATATGCAGTTGCATTTTTAAAAATATGCTAAGCAAATTATGACAACATTGTGAACTCAGGTTTGGACCTCTAGTAGTGGACTACACAGAGTACTGTAAACTTGAGTAATATTTTTTCTAAATAGTGTATAATGCTGATAAGAATTGATCCATCCCTAAAGGAAGATTTCTGTTTGATTAACAATACGGTGGAACTAATAAGAAATGAAATATTTTATTTACAACCTTTTATGACAGGATGGTATCCACACCACACTCATGTCCCACATACCTGCTCAAAAAAAAACCACCTCTATGGAGTCAGAACCATGCTTTCTGCTAGGGATGGATAGTTTTCCAAACCACATGCCAACCATCTTACACCATTGTCTTTCCTAGTATTCATCCAGTTTTACATTTCCAAGTAGCACCATTACTCTGAGAGAAAAAAAAATTAGAAAAGCAATTTGAAAAATGGAAAGTGGTGGTGAATGCTCCTTGAGCATCTATTGTCTTGAATTTTTTTATTCTGTTAACTAATAGTTTCTTTTCAATGGCTACTGAATTTCACTGCAGCAGTTTCCTTAGATTCTTTTATATAGATAAATATATTGTAATATAAATTTCCTGACAGCCTGTAACTCAGAGCAGCCAGGGAGGAAAAACAAGTAAGTAAATAAAGTAAAACCCACCTTTATTAGAAATTACTGTTTCATTTATTCCATCTTTAAACATATTACTAGGTGCATAGACCTATCTAAAAAACAATTCTAGGAAGTTGAGGTTTTTATGCTTTGCTTTAGAAGGTGCTAGTTTCATTGGCTTCTGCTTTCTAAATCTGATTTCTTTCATGGCATGAGCCATGAAAGTAAGTACAGACTTATGCTACCCTGGAATTAGTCTTTTAAAAACTGAAAGTACCAGAAATTTTTAGATTTTCTGCTAAGTTAAATCCATTAGAAAATTTCATTTGATTCATTACAAATTAATATTCACCTCTAATTTGTTCATATTTTCTACGTGTACTAAGACACAATTAAATATTAATTATTAGTAATATGAAAAATGCACATAAATTAAAGTAAAAGCCTTCAAAGACTTATCTCTTTGCAACAGAAATTTTGACAGAAAAAGAAATCAAAACAGAAAAATAAGTCAGAATTCCAAGTAGTAACAAGTTTTACATATCTGCAGCATATTTCACTGCAAAGGTCCATGTACAACAGCAAACAGTGAAGTCATGAAAAGTGGCCAGAGCTGTACCACAGTCATTATTTTTCTGATAATACACCTATGACAAAAAAGTAGTCATAATTTCGCTACACCAGAAACTGTTTCAACATCAGTCGATAGGAGCTGGATGTAAGCAAGTATACTTGATACTGAAAGGAAAGAAGATCAACAAATGAAAGGATGAATACTTTTATGTTCATGCAATTAGGACACCAAATAGGCAGCAGAAAGTGTAGAGGAATTAGGAGGAAACAGTGAGAAAAGCTTGTCATTCCTCAAGAAAAGCAAAATGTTACCATTTCAACAAGAGTAAAACATAAGGCCTTTCAAGAAAATAAAGGCAGAAAGAAAAAAACATTACTTTACGGTCCCCTTAGCAGCAACCTTCACACCATAGCAACCATTTCCTGACATAGTGGCAAAAATGCCGCAGAAGTATGAGCTCATTGAGCTCATTTTGCTGCTTGGCACATTAGGAAAGTTTTGTTTCCTTTAGCATCTGAACATATAAAGAGAATACCATGTTAGTCTCACTCTGGTTGAAAAGGCAAAAGTTTATTTTGTTAGGTTTTATTTCAAGGATGACTGGCTTGCGAACGAATGATGTCAGCCCAATCGCTCCTTAAGAGCTATGTTATTAAAAGTGCTCAGGTTCTTCAATGGATACCAAAAAGCTGCTCCGTTCAACAAGAACAGAAAGAATAGATGGGGAAGGTGGAAAGTATATGGGATCCAAAAGGAGTAAGTTCTGCTATATGTGTTTCTCACCAGACTGCTCCTTGGCTGTCATCTTCAGCACCCAACAGCTCCAGGCTCAGAGTTCAGCCCAAATCTTGTAAATACAGAAGTAAATCATTGTGAATTGTACCACTTTATGCTGTGAGAAATGGAAATGAGACAAACAGGGCTCTAAACAATAGAAGCATGTGCCTAAGGTTTTAGAAAAATTCTCATTTTGTTGATGGTTACCATAAAGTCAGACAACAAGAAATGCCAGGAGATATTTGTGGTTGTTACAGCTCTTGTTTTCAATTCACAAGCCAAGAAAATGCATATTTACTTTGAGCTTTTCACAGATGCGATGTAAAATTGGGATCCTGAGATAAAGTACAAAATAAAGTAAGACTCATACTCAAAAAGATGAGTATAGTCCAATCTTAATTGAAGTAAAGGAGAAAAAACCAGTGCACACTTAATTACAACCTCTTCAAAGGATGTAGAAGTAGATCATGGTATGGCAAAACAAATATTCTGTGAGCTTCCCCAGAGAATCTTCACCTTAGGACACATTACCCAGAGCAAAAGCAGTACAAATCTTGCAGCTTTGGCATGTGAGAGAATAGCCACTAATATTCTGGTCTTGTTTCCTACCTAGAAGGCCCCTCAGAGAAGAAAACCGTTCAGGGTACAGACAACATATACATTTGCAAGCAGAGAGAATTGAATTTCTTTATGTGAGCACCAAGTGAGCTAGACATAAACTTGTTATGGCCTGGAAAGCAGAGAAAATTGCTCTGTATTGAAACAATCCAAAAATTCCAACTTCTGAGCCAAGAAATGCTGAAATGCTGTTTTATTTTGCATATTAAGCAATATACTTTTCTCTCAATATGAGACACAGGAAGCATGTTTCCTGTCATGATTATGTCTTTAGTGTCTGTTGTGGCTTTTAAAATCCAGTGACCCTATTACTGCTGTGATAACAGAACACTGTGTGTTGCTACCTTGTGCTGGCTGCAGAGATCTAGTGAGTTGGACAAGTAAAATTCTGTTTCTGAGTAAGAGTGATAGGATGAGAGTTTGGGAAGTTGAGGAAAAACACAGCAGTCTGAGCAGAACAATTAATGCTGTATCATATACAGTATTCATTTTTATATAAAATTCCAGTGTTGGACAAGGTAGGGAGTTGTAACTGGAGATACTACATAAAAATCTATGGTCATGGTATAATTAAAAGACTTAAGAGGAAGAATTAAATGAACCAACATTTACTCTATAAGTTACAAAGTAAAACAGCTGAAAGGAAGAGAGTACCTCCTTAAAGACAAAGTTTTTAACTCTAGGCTCAGAACTACAAGATCAACGAGATAGATAACTTGCCTACTAGTCTCATTTTCAAAATACTTTTTATATGAGGAAACCAAAAAAGATTTTCCATTAAGCATATTTTTGTCCTTCTAAACTAAATTCTGGGTGAAAGTTTTCAGCAAGGCCTGGGTCCTAGATAAAACAAGCAGCTAGAAATCAAATTCAAAACTTAATTACTGAGAGTTATGTCAATAAATAGGAATAAAAATAGATTCTATAGTTCACAGAAGTATAAAGTTAGAAATATTTAGAGCACTGCACTGTTGGTATTTTAAAACATGGTCAAGCTATTTTAAACAAAGAATGTCTAATGATCAAATGTCTAAATCAGAAAACAAGCTATAATTTTAAATTTTTTGTCATTCAAAATCAAAATACAAGGTTAAATTTTGGCCCTTGGTAACATACATTGTATGTATCATCAGTTATGGATGAACATCATCAAATTAAGAAATGTTCTTTCTTGTCACATTATAATACAAAGTGTCAACACACATAGATGACTTTTACAAACTTGAGCATACCTGAAATTTTCTGGTAGATTTATGCCAATAATAATACAGAGGGCTTCCCACACTTTACATAAACTCTTTTACAGATATTGTACTCTCTTACCAATTGACAAGAACAGTTGAGACTCGTCCTAACACAGAGCCCCAGTGTGAGAGAAGAGACTTTCAGATTTGTTAAAGTACAGGCTCTGTGACTAAACCACAGTAATTTTTTTTATGTGAATCATTGTTGGAAGAGCAGTTTAGAACTAAGGATTGACTCATAGACATTTCCACTCATGTCATTGCATAGGTTTAGCACTACTCCCACTGCATAAACAGGAAAAAATATAACATTTTCCCATCAGGCAAAGTTGGCTGAGGTGGCAGAGCCTGCCTTCTGCTCTGCCCCAGCCATCAAGGCCCTCACAAGGGATCATGTCCATGAGGAAAGAAATGGCAGACTTGTTGTTTTTACCAAGCAGACTGTACTGTCAGCAATGATCATACATTCTGAATCAAAAGAACTGCTTCTGAAATCAAAATGACTGGCATTGCTGAGAGAGAGCAAAAGTTTGGTACAATAAAAAAAAAAAAAAAGAAAGAAAATAAAAGCATGGATTAGACAGAGGAGATCAGGGCTCTATTGTCTACTCTTTATATTTCACAAGCTTTTTTGTATTTTCTGCTCTGAAATTCTAAAAAGCCATTTTTTCATACAGTAAATTAAAAGCTCAACAGGGTGTTTTCAAGAAGATTTAATACATCCATTGCCTTCTTAGTTGCACAAAGCCTGTGAACATTGACAGGAGAAAACCTTTAGGAAAAGAAAGTATGTCCCTCCCCTCACTTTCCCAGCGGACAAGGTGTTTAGTTTCCAGAGAATTATAAACTCCAGTTTCCTCCTGTGCATGTATTTCTGAAAAAAGCAGAGAATAATACCAGATGTTTTAATGTGACAATTACACAGCAACACAAAAATGGTAACACATCAATAAACATAGCTCAGGAATTCTGTGTTTACCCCCAGATGTTAAGATCTTGTAAACTTAATTTAGTTCCACATTACATTGGGGAAAACACATTCATAGCTTTTTACCCTCTTTTGCATTAAATGTAAATCTTAATCAATTCCATAATCTTTCTATAAAAATAGCTTAGATGAGGGTTATTTAGGTTGAAAGTCTCAAATGTTAAGACATGACAGATTTATGTTTCCTTGGACAATTGTAATTCCTTTGTCATTATGCTTATGTAATATGACATGATCTTCAACTACAGGATCACGTATATTCACCACAGGCTATTGCCTCACTCAGGAATAAAACTGCATAGTAAATGAAAATGTGACACTTTAAGCGTCTGCCTTTGCAAATGAAGCATTGCTGAACCTCTAGTGATTTTTTATTTTTCAGTTTTCTTTATCTACATACTCTGGTGGCTGGCAGCAGAGTATTTACATTGTTTTAAGAATTTACACTCAGGATAAATTAAGTGTCTTTGTTTTATTTGCTTTCACTCTGTAGGAAGCAAGGATGAACTGACAAGCCTTTGGGACAAATTATCTTCATGTCTTTCTTGATGCCTCCATAACTATGCCTGAGTTTACACACCTTATTCAATACAAAATAAAACAACCTAAACTACAATCAGTCAGTACTCTGTTGTCCCTAAAGTATTTCTTCCTTCCAAATCACATGGTTTTATTGAAATTTAAATGCCATCTCAAAGAAACGAAAGAACTTCTGCATATACAGAAATTACATGTGAATTACTGTACCAATCATTATATATATGGCTTTTTATTGACCTTACATAGAGGCAAAAATTTTAAAAAGGTATTCACTATTCACCAGATAGAAAATCAAAATCCTTAATTAGTTCCTGTTGTTCAAATGTTTCAATACTTCCATGTTTCCAGGCTCTTCCTTTCACACCAACAGGATACCTATCAAGAAAACGTGCCCTTCTCAGGATATTAGATGAGTGATCATTAGGAGGTACAGGCAATTATTTGACAACTAAAACTACTGTGTCAGTATATTTTCAGCAGTTTTATTCTTTCTTTGCAAAGGGGAAACTCAGGGAAATGATATGTGTTAACTTCCAGCTTACCAGCATGAGTATCACTGGGAGCATTTACTGTGAGATACCAAAATAACATTTCCTTTCCTGTAAACTGCAGTAGAAAGCTGTCAGATCCTGGTCTGTTCCTGTGCATAATGAACTTGTGCTGCTGTTCCATTGTTCTTACTGATATGGGGATTATAAATTATTCTTAGGCATGTACTCTCAGCTTTGTCATTTGCATGTATTTTGGAAGAGTTCTGAACATTTATTATGCCCATAACCAAAGCTCCCTAAGCATTCATCACCTGATGGGAATAGAGTCGATGGAAAAGTGACAGAAGGAGTCTCTCTGTAAACTTAGACTTTCAGCTGTAACATCAAATTGAGTTAGCCATTTATCTTCTCTCTTTCCCATAGCTTATAGACTTTATGAGTTACTCAATCTTCTTTCAGTTTACCATTTATATTTCCCATCACAGGCATTATATCTTTTTGATGCTTGAATTTTTAAACGTCAAACAGCTTCCTCCTCAAAAATGTTTTTCAAAATCTATCCAGGCAAAAAAAGGCAAAAATTTTTCAGATCAGACATGTCTTGTAATTTCACTGAGTTTTGAGTGGTTTTTCGGGCTTGATTTTCTGAGGCACAGAGCATCATGACATTGGTAAATAGAATAGAAATTGTGGCAATATTTCACTTAGAGAAATCAGAGATAACTATGTCATCCACTTTTATTGCACAGGGCCTTTAACCAGAACCCACTGCACTTAGCTTGGGGAGCTTCAGATAACTTGGTTATCTCAAGGTAACAGGGCGGTAATGAACGCTTAAGACTAAGACCAGAGTTATGCTTACCTTATGGAAGCTGCTATTCTTATAACTTACTCATAATTTGTGGCAGGTAATTTGTACCCTCCCTTTCTCATTTTATGGTGCATTTAGAAAAGTGCATTCTGCAAGCAGAGGACAGATCTTTGGTTTTGAAGTACAACAGTTTCCTTTGTGGTCAGATTCAGGGAGATCTCTGAGTGGTGCCAGGTACTTGGGAACCACTCCTGGCTCTTTCTGAGGAGTTTTTATTTCTGATGAATAAAAAAAAAAAAAAAAAAAGGAAAGAAGTAAAAATTATCACCATTGAAAAGAAATAAATCATCTCTAAACATAAAGGGATGAAAGAAAAAAATTGTGTCTGCCTATGAACAGCACAATAGCACAAAACACTTTACACCATTCTTTCCAGCTGTAGTTCTGAAAAGCCTCAAAATTCAGAGTTCTTCAGCAGTTGCCTCAGGAATACAAAAAGGCTAAAGGAGAATTAACTGAAATTTGTGCAGCATTTTAATGAAAAATGTTAGTCTTGGGAAAAGCATGAGACTTTAGTTTTATTTTTATATTTCCTAACTTAATGATAAAGCCAGAAAAATAAATATTTATCTTTTTTCTGTTAAGCCCTTTTTATCTAAGCCATTTGTTCTCAATGACAGTAAAAGAATGTAAAAGATTGAAAGTAAATTATTTTAAAGTTTTCATATATAACTCACAAGTACCAAAATTCAAGAGAGATTAAGCTGGGTTTTTTATTTTCATATGATTCTTTGCCCCTATTTTCTTGATTAATCTGAGACTATAACTTTAAAATACATTTCTTTCTCTCAGGCAAGCTTTTAAAAATTCAGAGGTTTACAAGCTGCTGTGAAATACATAGGAAAGATGAATGGATAATGAATATTACAACAGCATATGATGTTACATCTATTGTAATTACCTGTGTTACAATATAGGTAAAAATATTACCTGTTTATTAATACATTTTCAACAATAATTATTAACTTTCCTGAAGCATGACAAAATACATGTGACTAAGGATTTCTTTTTATGACAAAGTTGTGTTAAAAAGATCAGTATGAAGATGTTCTAGAAACTGAACTTTTAAATTCAGTCATGTAAAATTTCTGACAACAGCTTCCAGGAAAAAATAGAATACCATACCTTGTTCCAGAAATAGATTATGTTCTTTGTACAGGCTTTGAATTTTTTGCCGATGAGTAAGGCCAAGCAAGATTTTGTTGTGCTTTTTTTTTCTTGCCATGCAGAATATTTTTATTGAAAATTTGAAAACTGAGGGCATATTCTAATCTCCATAGACATCTTGCAGTTGACAGTTCTCCTGGATTTCTGGAGATAATGAACAAGAAATTACATAAGAATTGGATATCACATCTACAATAAAATAATTTGATGCCCTCAGTATCCTTTTTAAATATAGTGGATGTGCTATCCAGATTTGTGCCATGATCAGGAGTAATTCAGACACATTAGATTCACAATACCTATGCCACACCACATGGATGCACATAATTCTATTCTGAAAATAAAAATTCCAACCAGTTTATTTAAGGAGAGGCACACTGTAAAATACTCACCTGCTTAGCACTTAAGCCTTTCTGTCAGGGAGTAGTGGTCCTGTAGAAACTGTTTGTCCACTGGTTGTGGGGTTGATAGATAGGTTTTTACAGAGAACTACGGAATAATTTCTCACATCAAGGAATGTTAAATACAAGAGTGGAAAAACTATTATAAATGTTCATTTTATTTTATTTTTTAGTGATATTTCCCTTAATTTGATTTTTAATACTCTGCACCAAAGTTTCCCAACAGTTGCTCCCTGGCATCACAATTTATTACCCAAACTGTTAAAATAATGGACAAATATGAAGAAAGTGTCACCTGCCTCAGCAGCATAAACACAAACACTTATATTCATCAGGTTTGCACCTGATGTCAAAAACAGTCCAAATTTTATTACTTGCTCCTGTTAAAGAAAGCTCTTCACATTTGTATGCAGAGATGTGATGCCAATGTGACAACATGTGGATTTAATCTCTTTGGAACAGAGACCTGTAATCAACCAGCTGAATTTTACTTACTGTGGTGTACTCCAGAAACAAATTTTCTTTTGACAGCCAAAACTTCTTCCAAAGGAATCTTGAATTTTTATTGGAGATTAATATCTTTTATCACTAAAGATTTGTTAATATTGTTCTAGGTTTGTAAAATGTTTTTAAGTAAGAATTCATACTGTTCATAATATCTTGTGTATAATCTTTCTTTTCCATTTTGAGATTCAAATTCACAAATGCCATGGAAATCTGCTCTTTAGTTGCAAAGTAAATTCGCCGAGGCAAGCTAGTTGTATTTTCCTTCTGCAGCACAGAACAGGGACAAGGATAATAGATGTATCAGCAGAGACAAAGTACAGTGGGGTAACCCTCTTCAGTACCTGAATGTGGAGCAATGTTCTCACCCATGTGAGTAGAGAAGCCATCAGCGGAGTTGTGTTTTCTTCCCCTTTTCAGCCTGTCACTCGAGAAAAGCAAAGGAGAGCTGCCATAGCAAGGAGGGAAAAACATTTCTTCCTCTTTTGCATGCCATAAGACATAAATCCATATGGCCTACCTCATCTTATATCCTTTTAAGACCTACCCTTACATAAAGAGAAAAAAAAAGTGTACTTATACTTAGTCTGACACAAATTTGCAGTCCATAATCCAAAAGATTCTAAAGTTTTTAGGTTCCATCAGCATCTGTGCACCAGCAATTTAAGTGCTTCAAGAAGATCAGAATCAATAAGACATTAAGTCATGAGTGTCTAACTGGTACCCAAATTGGCATAATTATACTAGGATATAAAAACAAAATATCATTTAGTTACTCTTGCTCTGCATTCACTACCAATTTTACCTGGATGCGAACATACCATTAAGTGTTGGGCACTCTAATTGAGGAAAAAAATATTATTTTGATAGGCAATGGCTAGATGAGAAAAACAATTTAAAAAGATATATAAACTAATAGAAAATACTATGGGGGAAGGGTTTTATTAAGCAGGCAAAAAAAATCCCAAGAAACCAAAGAGACAAATAAACAAATGGACTCACTCCCCACCCCCCACCCCCCACCCCCCACCCCACCCCCCCCCTTTTTAGCAGATATTATAATTTCTTTTCCTGATAACCCTCAAAGACAGGGATATATTGGATGTCAATAAAATGGTGGAATTATAAAAGAACCACAGGGAAGCACTTTCTAAAAAGCACAAGGACGGACTCCCAAAGGAGCCAAAGCATTGGAGACCAATACACTTGTCAGGATCCTCTCAGTCCATTTCTCTGTCTGTCCATCTTCTGTCTGTCTTCTGGAATAAAGTCTCAAAGAAAATACGTATGGCTCTTTTCTTCTTTCTGAGATTTTTTCTATTTCAACTCTCTTTTATATGGAGAAGCATTTTTCAGTCCCTGCTGTCCCTGCCTATCAAAGAAAAAACAGGCAACAGCTCGCTGATCAGAAGTCAGTATGAACAGAGTGACAATCAACAGAGCTACAGCAGAGCAGAGCCAGATGAACCACACATTCTGAATGCTTACTTTTCTAACCACAACATAGTAGACTTTTACCCAAGGCTTTCCTTCAGATCAAATGAATATATGAGACAATGAAAAATCTTTCATATCCTCAGTCCCCACCTAGGGAGTTTGCGCAACTGCAACAAAAACAGAAGAAATCATGAGCTTTAGAAAACCTAACTTTAAAATTTAAGAAATCTTACTTTTATTTCCTATTCCCACATTGCAACTGTTCACAAAAAAAAAAAAAGAAAAAAAAATCAGAATGCAAAATGGCCACACTTTTCTTTAGATCAGGCTAATATTCCTTCACAGTTTTTGATGTATATGCCTTGATCTACATCAGATTGAAATCTGGCCTTTTTGTTTTTACACCTTTGTCATAAGTAGTTGCACAAGTAATACATTTTCTGAGTTAAATCAGACAGAAAGTAATATTTTTTTTTCCATTTCAAACTCCTATTTTACATTTGTTTTTCTGCAATCTTGCTATACAATATGACTTGACTACAGGTGCAGTTATAATTCAACAGAAGAAATTAAAATAGGGATTATTTAATATCTGAAGAGATGAGATCCATATACATAGGATAAGAAGTATGAATATTCCTAATCTGGTTTTTGACATGATGCAAGATTGCTTGAAGCATAAAAAAATATGCATGTGGATTTAGTGTGATTGGTTTCGATTTAAGGATATGAGGGACATGAGAAAGGAAATCAGTTATGTGCACTGTATTTATAGGTTATTGCTCTTCAGGCATATAGGTGAATGAGAGCTGACCTTCAAATAGTCAGGTAAGATGACAAATAAAAAACAGATTAATAAAACTGAAAATTAAAATATATCATTCAACACTAGGAAGTGACCTTGGGTAAATATTTAAATGTGACCAATTCAGAGCTCTACAACCTAGATGTTTGTATCTTGCATATCATCTGCTTTCCCTTCATAACTAGGGAGACAGATTTAGAATATAGTTCAACTTAACAAGGATGTTCCAAATGTCAGATGAATTCCAACCTGTGACTGCCTAATTTTCTTTATGGACTGCAAAAACAGCTTATGCTAATTACTTCAGATCTACACAGTACTAATCTAAATTTAGGTGAGATTAATACCACAATTGATCTGTTGTTATTATTACGTCCGCTAGCTGTTAAAAGCTAGCTGTTAAAAGCTAGCTAGGACACCTCATGAGGCCTGCAAAACACACATTTGCATCATTTTCCCCACAGTGGGAAAGCCATGGAGAGAAGCAGGCCATTTCTCTAAAGCACATTTTGTCAGGAAATTCAGACTTTGAACAAAAACTGGTGGCTTTGCAACTCACTTTCCATCACTGAGACCACAAAATGTAGGCAAATAAATTCAGTTTTCTTAAATTTTCTACCTTTCAGATTAGTTGACAGGTTGTAGGGGAATTTTTTTTGTAGGAATCAAATAGAACAATTGAAATAATAATCTTTCTAAGCATGAGAGAAACCTACACTGCAGCAATAACTAGTGAGCAAAGACAGATGATATTCTGTGTTTTAGAAGATGAGGAAGTCATTTCCAGAAAAGAAATTATAAAGAGGAGCATTATATATTCAGCTACAATTAATAATTCTAACATGTCTTGGAAACTTATTTTCCATAGAAATCAGTTATTCAGATAGTTATTCAGACAGTTCACAATATGCTTTGTAAATTAATTAGAAGCCTCTGAGAGTACATTGATGGACATGTGTAAGGCACATAGCTATTTAATTTTTCTAAAAAAATTTTTAAAAAATCATTGCAGACTTATTTTTTCCATATTTTACCCAGATTCTACTGCCATGATTTCTGCTTAATGAAGAGCTCCCTGTTTCTGAAATATGAAAGGCTGTTTACATAAACCCTTTGACTTTATTCAGCTGTGCCACATTTATGTGCAGATTTCTTATAATATACTGAAGAAAAATAACTGGGAGATCAGTTACTCAAAAGTTGCTGCTGCTGCCTGGAACTGCTGCTCATTTATATTCACATCTAGTTTCAGACAAAATAAAACAATCAAACAGAAAAGCGAGAAGTCTTAATTTGAGTTTAAACCAGTGCTCTGAGGTATCCAAGATGACCACACAGGTCTTGCCATCTCTCAGGAGTTACTGAGAACCTGTGCCCTCCTGGGTCATCAGTTAGAGGCTGAGTCAGACACCCAAAAACATCTAAAACACTTCATGGCACCTCCATCAAGGCACTGTTGCAAACAGAGTAATGCAGTTCATTTTGAGGAAGAACAGTTAAACCATCCCCTGGATGAATTTTAAGTAGAAAGAATTTATATGTTTGGAGCCTATGGAAAATTTCGAAAGAGTAGTGGTCTACAAAGGTTACCAGAGATGACAGAAGGAGGTATCCCCTGGGAGTGCTCTGTGATGAAGGTTAGAAAGGTTAACACACTAAAGGTGCAGCTTGAAATATAATATACACTCAAAGAAGAAACCTTGTTAAATGCTTTGTTAGAAGAGAAAGAAAAAAATCATCTGAAGAAAAAAGAAGGGAAATCTAGTCTGCTCTTATTTCAAGCAACTTTTTAAACTATATCTATGACTTTAAAAAAGACTCTTAACTGTTTGCCTATTTTTGATATTCTAGGCAAAAACTATTAAAAAAACACCTGGATTGAAGGAATTGGAATTTTAAGATAGATAACAACAAGGCTGTATTGTGATGAGCATATAAACCAAAACTCTGCTGCCTCCAGGCTGGCAGTGAGCTGGAAATGCAGGAGACACAGAAAAATCCTAGTGTTGAAACGGAACCAGGAGAACACTCCAGCATGCAGAGAAATACCAGCTGCAAAGTTATCCCCACTCCAGCACATCACCACCTCCACCACCAGTCTTAAGACGTTCAGGGAGAAGACATTATTCAGATAAATCATCAGCTGAAAATTTAAGTGGTACCATACTGTATTTTTCCAAGACAAGAATAAAATCTCAATTTCAATCAAAACAGGTTTTAAACAGATATATTTTGACATTTTTATTGGGGTTTTTTTTTCCATTGCTTTTTTTTCCTTCAAGTCCCTTCAATTGTAGCACATTTGCAGGTACCGCATAGGTACCATATTTCATTCCTTCATTTCTGTGTCAGATCCATTACACTCCCTCAGATTTCTTAACCTCCACAACTAAACTCTTTTTTAATAATAAATTGTTCTACATATATTCCATATGTAGAATTATTTGCTAAAGTGCATGATTTTTCTCAGTGGTTAGACGAGTAGCTTTATTTCTTGCCACGGTCAAGTTTCAGCATGGGAGAGTATCAACACCTGTTCATTTACCATAGTTTTTACCTGACAAAGATATCTTGGGGCACTTATTCATCAAAAATATCATCTGAAGAGTTTAATAGGAAGTGTTTCTATTACACATCCAAAAAGAGCAGTGAGGTTTGCCCTAAAATTGACTTATAAATTAGTTCAGCAATAAACAGCACAGATCTGAGAGACTATCGTTTCGAGACAAAAGAAAATTAACAAGAGGAGGATCTTACTTGGCTGATACCATATTATTTTCATTACAGATGGGTCAAAATTTCCTCTGCCTTGTGCTGAAGCTTTCTTTAGAATTGAGGCTGGCTTTTAGATTTGAATTTCTATCAGGGACCTTGTGGGTTCAGTATTAGTTTTAATACTCTATCTTGTGTCAATAAGAAAATGCCCTTGAAATTAATTTCATATTGGAAAAGAATGTTTGAATTTTATTTCATTTGTGTTGACATTAAGCTTTTTAATTATATCATTAGAAAATAAATATTTTACTGCAATTTTTATGAGATCTAAATTGAAGACTCAGCTTGCATACACAAGGCATAATGACTCTGCACCCGCTTATATTCTGTAACTGATCCTTGGACTTTCCTATGGTCCAAATAGATTTGGTTCGTAATATCTTGTTGAGCAGCAAAAATTTACATTCCCTTGATACATTCATAGAAGAAATTTCTGTTGCTGAAAATATGAAGTTGGAGACCAACTTCCCAATAAGGACAGAACAAGGTAGAAGTATTTTTCTCTTTTAGGAATAGGATGAATAATCATGGAAAACAGGAGAACAAGAACAAATCAAAGTGTAAAAAATACCCCAAATAAACATTGAAATCTTTGCCTGTGCTTTCCCTGTGCTTTTCAACAAATACGTAGTACATATCTATGTTTAAATGCTTAATATATAATAACCTAAGAAGAAAATTGGTAAGTTAAAAAAAAAAACCCAAGCTAGCATAAAAGTGACTTGAGAAATTAAATTGAACAATTCTTCAGAGAATCACATAGGGATTTAACTGTTTGATAATAACATTAATTTGGATTCTAGGATTATTAATTATTCAAACACAAGATTTTTTTTAAATATATACAGTAAATTTTTGATTTGTTTGTAACTTCACAAATAATCATTTGCATTTCAACGGCATTGACAGTGCTATTAGCAGAGATATTTAACAGAATTTTTTTCTTTGTAAAAGGGTAGTAATCAAACATGTTAAAAATTAATCAAAGAAGGTTCTTGCATTTTAAAAGTTAATATATTATGGTAAATTACTAATTACAGACACTGATGACTCTAAATTTCATTAGATATTTGTGATTTATGCAGGAGATTAGATGCCATTAATAGAAACAATAAATTAAAAGGCAGTGGGGCTCAGTAACATCTTCACTCAGTGCACTGATAACATGAGGTTCTGGTTAGCTGCAAACGTTTATGAGAGATTATCAGCTGGAGAAGCTCTGATATTTCCTGTACCAAGCTCATCTGAATGCCTGGCTCCTGTGAGTACTCTTCTAATTTATCTGGTAAGCTTTACACACTGACATGTTCTCAATGACATATTCAAAGCGCTAAACTAGATCTTAGGGTACTCTGTACTAAAATAATAACATCATGGGATCATTGCGATTGAAAAAGACCTCTAAGAACATCAAGTCCAACCATTAACCCAGCACACAAGGTCTGTCACTAAACCACATCTCTAAGCACCGCATCTATGCCTTTTTTCAACACTTCCAGAGACTGTGACTCTACCACTTCCCTGTGCAGCCTGTTCCAATGCTTGGCAACACATCCAGTGCAACTTAGTGCAACTTGAGGTAATTTCTTCTTATTCTGTCATTTGTTATGCGGGCAAAGAGGCCCAACAACCACCTCGTAACAAGCTCCTTTTAAGTAGCTGTAGAGAGCAATAAGGTCTCCTGAACATCCTTTTCTCCAGGCTAGACAACTCCAGCTCCCTTAGCCACTTCTCATCAGATTTGTGCTCCAGATCCTTCAGCAGCTTTGTTGCCCTTCTCTGGACACACTCCAGAACCTCAATGTCTTTCTTCTAGTGAGGGACCCAGAACAGAACTCAGGGTTCTGGCTGCAGCTGCGTCCATGGTAAAGGGGAGACAGGTGCAATATGGAACGGGAAGCATAAAGTTAAAGAAAAAAAAAAAAAAAAGAAAAAGAGGCTACCCTGTCTTGGAGCTCTTCATGCAAGAATCCACAGCAATCCAGAATCCCTGAAGGTTTTTTTTTTCTTTTTTCTCATTTTCCACTAATATGAAACCAACAGAGGAAGCTGGGAGACAGCTCTCCAGGGAAACATTCTCCCTGCAAATGCAGCTTGTTCACATCCTCCAGATAGTGTTACAGTACTGAAAAGGGAAAACAGCAGAAAAATAATTTGTGCTTTCCTTAAATGCACTCAAGTGCCAAAGAACTGCATTTTGAAACCAGTGTGGTATGAATGTGTTATGGCTATCACAATTACTGCTAATTGCCAGTTATGGATCTTTTCCCAGCTTTATAGTTTGAGCTCCTGCCTGCTGCTACACTAGTGTAAAAATCTGAAACAAATCAAAAGAGCAACTATTTCCCCATATCTGTTGAATGAGGAAATAGACTGGCTGTATCTGTAAGGCAGTGGAATACAGCAGGAGGGCTCCCTAGCTAATGAACCATTCCGGCCAAGGCCTGGCATGAAACAGGGCACAAAACTGCTGAAAGGGGCTCACATCATCCCCTGCCAAACCAGGATATAGTCTGTTGCAAAGCTATCTATCACTGTCAAAGATATCTAATCAGCTCTGCTGAAGAGGGATTTCTGCCACCCTGACAGGGACATTTTGCGACCACCTAGAGCCAAACAACTATTCGATAGTTAGATTAGCTTCAACTTTTAGTCCCACCAAATACCCTTCATTGCTTTTCTCCTTGGCGACCTTTCTCTTTCCTCATATTTCAGACCTAAATAATGGGAGAAGGTTTGCATTTGTTAACTAATCACTCCAGTCAGACACCAATCTAAAATTTGAAAATTAACTGCTAATATGAAGTAATATTTGAAATCCATCATCTAAGCTCAAACTATGCACATTCTTGTTGCCTTCTTGCAAGTTGCTGAAATAACTGAGGAGTAAAATTGAGATAACCTTTCCATGTAAAAAATCTAGTCTGTTCTGATGCTGACATGCTTCATATTTTCTTGATTTTACAAGAAATTGAAAATAATTTTGTTTAAGAAAACTCATGAAATATCTAAAAAACATTTTTCATAACTATATTACAACTAAACTTCCAGCTTTATAAATACCAGACAATTTGAATAGACTGAATTTCCATCAATATGTAGGAACAAATAACAGTAATGGATAAAGGCCTTGTCTGATGCAGGTGAACTTTAAAGAAATTTGAATGAGACTCTCATGTTACAGTGTTATACAACCCATATATCAATGTAAGATCAACCAATGTGTGAGAAGGAATAGAGTAGTCTGAAGATAATGAAGCTGATGACACAAAATCTGATAGGCTTAAAGGTGAGAGAACACCTACTGGAAATCCCTTTTCACAAGTCTACAGCTGAAGACTGTGTGAATCCATTATTCATCTTGTTTATTCTGCTTGAGAGCTCCTTTTCCACAGCCTCTTTTTTTCTTAGAATAGATGTAAGTCCCAGTTACTCCTTCACTAATAAAGCCACTTTTTCTTCATGTTTCCCATGCAAAATGTGACTTTAGTTATGCTTCATTTATTATATGTTTATGAGTATTAAGCACAAACTCTAATTTCATTGCTCACATTTTAAAAAATAACTTCCGGAGCAAAAAGATTTTTAAAGCCTCCTAGAAATTCAGGTTTGCTTCTTTACTTTTCTGAATGGTATCATCTTACTGGGAAAGTTTTCTTTTTTGCTCAAACCCATTCAGAAGCTCCTCAGGTTAAAAAAAACAAACCAAACAAAAACCCCACCAAAACAAAAGTGCAAAAGTTTTGCACTTGGCTTATAGATATTTGTTTTCAAATTCAACGCAATAATTTAGACCACTTACTGCACAATCCTATCAGACTTGTCAGTCATCTAAATATACTCCAGTATCTATACTGGATAATGAAGTTGCCTACATTTCTGAATGTAGCTCCATACAATCAGATTATATGATGATGATCAGTTGACATTCTGGATGATATGTAGGTGTTTAATCTACCATGCAGCCAGGGGGTGGATAGGGAGGTGCTGAAACTGTGTGTGGAGTGCCTGCTGGCATTCTGAAACATGTGAGGTCAGAAAGCTCTGCCAGTTCTTCAGACAGGTCTGGGATGTCTGTGCTCTTCCCTCATGCTGGAGCTCACCTGTGTCCTGCAAACCAAAAAGATTACCCACACTATGCTATTCAAACACTGAGTGCCGTAACTGGAAAGATGAGATCTTTTAAGCCTTATGATTTACTCTTTGGAGGTGTCTTATAGAGATTAATACTGCTTATAGAGACCAATAATTACACCATGAGTCCAGATTCTAATTATCAAAGGATTAAAAAACATAAATTAGGCATACTGTGCAGTAATTCAGAACAGAGAACTTTACAGACCTGTAATCTCAGAAACCTCTTTTCTGTCTTCATTGCTTCTACCATTTCGGTAGACGAAGGGTGGCTATCATATTTATTAGAACTTTTAAAAGTTTAAAATTACACATGTAATACAGACATACTTGCTGACAGCTAGAGTTAATTAATAAAATCATGAGAGGAAGCAGAGGGGCAGGCACTGATCTTTTCTCTGAGGTGACCAATGACAGGACCTAAGGGAACGGCCTGAAGTTGTGTCAGGAGAGAATTAGGTTGGATATCAGGAAAAGGTTCTTCACCCAGAGGGTGTTTGGGTACTGGAACAGCTCCCCAGGGAAGTAGTCATGGCACAAAGCCTGACAGAGTTTAAGTGTTTAGAAAACAATCTCAGGCACGTGCTGTGACTCTTGGGGATGGTGCTGTGCAGGAGTTGGACTTTGGAGCTTCTTGTGGGTCTCTTTCAACTCAGGGTACTCTGTGATTCTAGGATGAGATTAGGATTTAAACGTTAATGCTTGATGTTGAGAGACATACATTTAAGCATACACCTTAGAATCTTTACTGTGATTCATGACTTTAAATACATCAGAATTATTTGGCCTTTTACAATTAATCTGGTTCCCCTGACTGCAGGTGATCATATAAGGTACAGATGGCATTAAACACTGTTAGCTATTCAGTAATTTTGATTTTTGTAGTGTGAATATCATCCTTCTAAAATCGAAAATTAGGTAAAACAAACAGTGTTTAGATTACTGTGTACTGAAATAGTTACATTGAATAACATGGTTTTTTAACGTTGATTATTTCATGCAAAATGAACATTCGTCATACAAATTTTTATTACTTCTGAGTCAACATTAGTCTCAGGTTCCCAGTGGGATAACCAATGCAGTTTATAAAACTATATAAAAGTGGCACAATCTCAAGAGAGAAAAGAATTTTACTAAAGACCAGTTTGGGGAAAATGTGTCAAAATTGATTGACTTTAAAACTCCCTGACAATCCTGGGTTCTGCACATAAATGTCTTCCCCCACCTCTCTGCCTCATACACATACTTTCCAATTCATAAGAAAATTGAATAAGCCAGAAGAATGCATTAATATAAAATAAGAACAAGACAATTTCTTTTCCTGCTCCCAAGTGATGTCTTGTCTTCCCCAGACTCTCTTCATTCTTAGAATCTTGTTGTTGCTGCCTGGTGCTGCAAGTTCAACAGCAAAATTAAAGCATTTCTTATCAGCTCAGTGATTACAGAATTCTCAGGAGCAAAAGTGGGTTTTCAGCAGAGGAGGCCTAAAAACTAATATTTCAGTATCTTGAGATGTACCCTAACTCTTGTTTTTAAAAAGGTAAAAATTCAGATGCTGTTCTGAACTAAACTCTGATGCCTTCACCTTGGCTCTGGTCACTTGGTAAAGTGCCCACTCTGACAATTCCTAAAGGCAAAAAATCTGAAGAATTTAACAGTTCAGGCACTGCATCTCTGAACTGTAACAGAGTTTAGCTGTCATCTGATGTATGGCTGTCCAAATTCTAAACTATGCAGAGATACTTAATCCCAAACACATATGAGAAATACAAAATCTAGAACAGAAACAGTATTAGGCATTTCCCAGGCAAGTGATAGAGGAAGGTAGGTAGCCTGAATTGCTTCTTGGTGTAATGTTCCAACTAAATTTGTGTAAAAAATAGAGGTTAGACCTCCAGCATTTTCCTCAGTTTGAATTAAAATGCATTCTGTGAGTAAGCAATATAAATTTTTTTGCCTTTTCACAAGTAGAAGAAAATGTCTTCAGACTTTCCAGAGACATTCATATGCACATAAATATATTTTCAGTCCTGGTGATAGGCTTGCCACAATATATCATATGCTTGTGCTCTTTTATATTTACATCATCATCCAAATAATATTTTACATCCTTTCTTCCTAAAGTCTTTTCTGTAGGTCTTATTATTTCTTTACTTTTATATACTAACAACTTAATAAATGCTGAAATTAAGTTTTGTTTTTTAACATGCTGATGGAATAAGCAGTGTGTTTCTGAAAACAAAAAGCATTTACACTACCTTCACTTATACAGCAACATGTCAAATAAGCAATTAGTGCATAGCACAGGCAATTTCCAAAGCAAAAATTCATGATATGTCCTATATTATAACTCTTGACTGACACCCTTCCTTGTCCTAAACTTAATTCCAGCATTTACTGGTGCCAGTAAATGCCGCACATAGAATTTCCTAGAGGCACCAAAAGGTTGCATTTTACAATGAGTTCAATCCAATTTCTCCCCTTTCAAGCCCTAAATATGAGCTGGGTCTCAGAAGAGCCTTACATGTGTATCCTGGCAGGTGATTTAACCAGTAATCTTCTGCAGAACTATATAACCAGCTTTGCAGTCACTCATATATTGCAGTCAGTGCAAACACAGCCTACAAGCTTTCATTTCTTTTATGGCACATCAGAGATCAAAAATCTACACTCATGATCTTAGATAACTTATTTATTTCTCATCTACCATTTACTGTATAGGAACTCAGAATGATCCTACTGAGTATCTACCTACCAAGGTTGATATTCATCTACTTAGGGATATCAGTAGTTGATAGGCAAAGCATAATCCTTAAAAAATGGAGTTTGATTTACGTATAAAAAGTCTTTCCTTACATAGGATGACTCACAAAATAATTACTGCTTAAGAACCTGAGCATCCTTCCTGAAAGCTTGCTGCAAGGCACCACTAGGCCTCTTAGATTTTGCTGGTGTACTTGCCATGGTACATTATATTCTTGGCTGAACTGAAACATGCGTCAAGCACATAATCACATTCCCATGACTGAAAAAATTACCCTGTGTCTTTTAATCCACTTAACAGACAGAGGCATTTACTCCAAGCTTACAGTATATATGAGGAAACTTGGCTACGCTATTAGAGTTGCCATTAGACAAGAATATACATCCATGATCAATAACACTTCCTCCATTCAAAAGACTCATTGAAGAGAATCTGCATAAAATTCCTGGAACTGCCCAGGAGAGATGCAAGAGAGAAATCCACTGTCAACACAGTTAGGGTTGCAGGTGCAGGCCATGAACAAAAGGATATCCAGAATTAAGGCAGAAGAGACAAACATCTCCAATACTCATTACCTGTGAGGGTTTCACACCTTGTATGCTAAAGATGTATCCTAACAGGTGGATGTCACAATCTTTTCACAAAAGCTCAGCCAGGAAAATAATTCAGAAAAGTTTACTTTTTTCCCTAGAGATAGGAGGTAAAAGAGGCCTAATAGAGCTTTTTATAGACATGTTCATTGCAAAATCTGATTGCTTTGGAAATCCAAAGGAGTAATTTTCATTTACATTCCAATGCAATAGATGCTCTATCTCTGAAGAGGAAAGAAGTATTAGTGGTATGTCTAATATCATCATATAGCACCCAGAGCACTCCAGTCAAGCGTTCTCACAATGAACAATGCATGGTCAGACATGTTTAGATTCCTAAACAAGGGCAATTCTTTTGAATACTCCAGGACAAATGTAGATGTAAAGGCTGAATCTGCAAATGAATTGCTATGACACCTTTTAAAAATGCTGTATTATACCAGCACTGCTTCAACATCTGCCCAGCTGGTAATTGTTCTGATGTCTCTCAGTGTGGGCTGCCATTTTAAAGTGACTCACTCGGCAAGAAGTCTAGTCTGTGACGCGTGTTTTGTGACACTGGAAATGCTACAGTAATCACCAGATGAATAGATGGAGGAATCAACAGATGGATGATGGAGTATTTCACTGTTTGTGTATTCAGATAAACTGTTTACTAAATTTCCTACACAGTGTCCTTACTGTTTTCACAGAATAGCTTGTCAAGATCTTAAATTTTAAAGGTAAGCAAGAAGCATTTTATGTATTTCCTGAATTATCTGTATAACTTCTTTGTTCCTCCCTAAATTTTGATTTATTGTTTCAGAACTTCATATTAATCCAGATATCATACAATCTCACAGACAAAAATACAGACTTATCTTGAGCTGCCTTCTCCATCAGCATCCGGGGTGAGAAGATACATCATGATATGCAACACTGTAATAGGTCTGCAACAGAACTAGGTGCCAAAGGATGTTTTTAGTGCCTGTATTCAACATGGATGAGTTGCTGTCATTCAAATACCTCTCTTTTTCTTCTTAAATAACTTAATCCTGGAGTTTGAAGTTCATTAAGACAAAATTATCAAATTATAAGATGACCAAACAGAACAAATGCAGAGCTGTGCAATTTGGTGCATCAGAGGGAAGGCACATTACACAACATACTTAAGATTATGAAATTCAGCATGGCACAAACTGTAATTCCCAGCCTCATAGATGGAGTGTTAGACATGAGGATCTCTGAGGGTTTCAGGGGAAAGGTGAAAGAAAACACTGACCACCTAACTAATGACTTTTTTATATTTTGTTAGCAGTTTTGAAATTCTATCAGGTGGTTATGATTCTTTTCACTTCAGGTCAGTAAGGAGACCCTGTTCTTTCCACATGTCCTGTGAGCATCCTTAATGTGATCTTATACAATTCCTCACAGAGGAGCCCCAGTAGCAAACTGAACTGAAACATCCACTCTTATATAATGTCAATCCCACCCTTATCGTGAATTTTTAATAGCTCCTTCTCAAATACTTCATTTTGATTGTATAGAGTTCACTAACCATCTGCACCAAAAAGTAGGGACAGAGACAACACAGCACACCATAACATCTCAAATGAGGGCCAAGAGTGTTCCCTGCAGGAATACTTCCCCTTGCAGCCTAAGCTGGTTGTGCACCTTAACCCAGTCTGTCCCTCAAGTGTGATCTTGCAGGCAATCATGGCTCTGGCTTCAAGGTGGGCCCTGAGTTTAATTTTGGGTTTTGCTGAATGTCATTGTCAGACTGTGCAGTGAACAACCTTGTCATTTTGGTATAAATTGACATAGACTAGCTTCTGAGAAAGATTAAAGTCATGGGACATAGAGGACAAAAGACAAAGGGGCAAGGCAGAGTGGCAAAATAAATTTTTAAAAATCCAAAATATCTGTGTCAATATAAGTCTAAATAGAAACACAGTCCAACACTTACTCTAAATGGCAGAAAGTTAGTTACATTACCTTCCCAATAGTTTAAAAAAATTTTCAGCATGTATTGATAATTTTTTGCATAATCAAAGAAATTTAGATCACACAGAAGCAATATTTCTAACTTCTCAGTGGCTGCTCTACAACCAAACATTCTACAGCTATTGCATTATACTGAAATGAGCTCTTGAGAAAAGAAGTTTTCAGAGAAATTGAGACAGAGGGAAGAACACTATTGAGAGTGAGAAGCAACTGTTGTTCTTTGATAATGATGCAGAATCAGAGAAGATTTGTACAGGCTTTTGAGGTCTATGCATGACTAACTGGACTCAAAAGAAATCACAAAAAGGTGCTGCTACTTTTTTAATATAGCAGTACTTGAAATTCTCCATTTACTTGTTAGCTTGGTAGCAGGAGAAATACTGTGCTCCTAAGAAAGTGAAACTTTTGAAGGATATCATTGCCATCACATGCCCCTCTCAAAGAACAGAATTTCTTTCATTTCTCTAAATTTGAGGAATCTTTGACTGACAGTCACTTAACAAGACTGCCATGCAATTATGGCATACCGACTGATTCCATTAGAAGAGATCAAATAATGATTGGAATCAAAGATAGAAAGCGACTGGAATGACAGCTACACGACAGAAACCTAAATCAGAAGAAGCAATAAGGATATGTCAAAAAGATTTTAGAAGAAAACTGAGATGCTGTTACACTGGACAAATAGGTTATCACAAGGGGAAATTAAAAAATGGAAAGACAATAAGAAATTAGAAAAATCACAGAACCACAGAAGCTGGGATGGACAAGAAGTGTATTAACTGTAAAAACATGCACAGTCCCAAGCATCCAATATCCATATTGAGGTACCATAAATCTAACCATTTTACAATAATTTTCAATTTAACCACCTTAAATATCAGCACATTAGTGCTCTGTATTAAAAGAAAAAGTTGGAAAAAATAAAAAGGGAAGAAGAATCTGAAAGGGACTTCTAGAGAGAGTGTTAAGCTTCAAAAGCTCAATGCAGGGATGACAGAGGACTGACATGTCACCCTACACATTGATGGAACCCTTCTGAATTATAGATTGGCCACTGATATCAAATTGAATATTAGATGGGAAAATGTAGTTGTGAGCTTTTCACTGAAAGGACAAAATTACTAAAGGCCCCACCAAAATAACTTCAAGAGGAAAAATAGTTCCTCCTGAAGAAAAAAATAATCTTGAACTGAAAAGTAAAAGAGTAAATTAAGCTGGTTACATTTGGTTTAATTGCTAAGCCAATACATATGCTAAGGATTTACAAGCAGGTTAAATTCAAAAGACAAAGAGAGATCATGAAGCTGTGATACAAATAAAAAAAATTAGACCATATTTATGGATACTTTATAAAACTGTTTGATGTATTATTATTATTGTTAATACTGCTTTGAGTTTAGATCAGGTACTGCATTCAGTTAGGGCTCCTAACTTCCAAAAGGTCATTGAGGTGCTGGAGCATGTCCTGGGAAAGGCAGCAAAGCTTGGGAAGGATATAGAAAACATGTCCTATGACGAGCAGCTGAGGGAGTTGGAGTTGTTTAGCCCGGACAAAAAGAAGTTCAGAGGGGACCTTTTTGCTTCCCACAACCACCCAAAACGAGCTTATAGTGAGGAAAGGGACAGCTCTTCTACCATGTCTGCAGTGAGGACCAGAGGGAATGGCCTTAAGCTGAGGCAGGGGGGATTCAGATTCAATATTAGTAAAATATTTTCACATTTGAGGGTGGTCAGGCATTGGAACAGGTTGCCCAGAGAGGTGGTGGAGTTACCATTCCTTGAAGAGTGTTTAAGATGTGTCTTGATCTAGCGAGGGCAAAGTGGTTTAGTAGTTTAGGAGTTAATAGTGTTAGTGCTGTGTGGATGGCTGGACTGGATAATCTTAAAGACCTCTTCCAGCCTTAGTGATTCTATGACTCTATGGATTCTGTATGATTCTGTGGATAATCAAACATGAAAATCTTAGAGTATGTTTGTAATACAGGTAAGAGGAATATTGTAACCTGTCATAAAAGTACATTAAATCTCTACTTGCAGGGCATGAAACTCCAGAATATTTTTCTCTGGTGGTGGTTCACAGCTTAATGAACAAATGAAACAAAGTCTAATGCAGACTGCTTAAGCTTCTTTTTCAGGAGAGTCTGTATTTGAATGCTTAATATCACAGGTGTCTGTGATTGAACAGTTTGATGAAAAAGAATTGAGACAGTTAAGAGCTAATTCAAAAGGCTGCAAAGGTTGGAAGGATTTAGTTCAGCTGAACCTAAGGGCATTGCCTTTACCGCACAGTACATCACAGTTGGAATTGTATTTAGCAGGAGAGAGCAAATTCCCAGTGTAGCAGAAGTGCAACACAGAGCAGAACAAATTGTAACATACAGCAAGAAAAACTGATAAAGACATAAAAAATTCATGGTATAACAGGCATTAAAAAGTATGAAATCTATTATAAAGTGGAGCTCTAGTCCATTTCTATATAGATAAATCATGATCTTTAAAAAACTACAGCTATCAGAAAGGTTACTCTTCATTTCTCTGACATACAGAAACCTGAGGGTGAGGAAAACAAGAAGCAGATGAAAATCAATTCTTAGCAATGAGCAGATAGACAGGTAGAATTTGAAGACAGCCCCCATCCCAATTCTACAGTGACCCCCAAAGAAACAGTAGTAAAGACTGAAACAGGGGTGTTTCACAGTAGTACAGATGGAACTCAGCAAAGATTCATTGAGCATTTCTAAAACATTTAGTGGAGCTGTAGTAGTGCTCAACAAAAGGGATATGCACTGACATTTTTAGTAACTGAGCCACATAATCAGAAAGCCAGACACATAAGTAACAAATATCTAGTCCATCTGTGCTGAGTTAAGGAATGAAGACTGCACTGTTTACAACCAAAGCGAAAGGCAACTGCTCCCTTGCAGTTTTGTTGCATCTTCTTTGAGACACTTATGTCATATTGTTCTTATCTACATTATTGTAGATAATTATTGTCGATATTTATTGTTTAGTCTTATCAACTACCTTGGAGAACTCATTTCTTTAGGTAAATAAGGTATTGAGTTTTGAGTCTGATTATTTTCCCCTTTCTACTCTTTAAGAACTACTGCTTCCTTCAACTGTACTTTGGCTGCTGCTGACTACCAGGACATTATATAACTCCTCCTGATTTCAGATTTTCTTGCCCTGCCTGTTTAATAAGCAGGCTGCTTTGTTTGGTTGCCCCAGTTTACTTTATTCTCTCTGCTGACTCTTATTGATCCCTGCCAAATTTACCTCAAACTTTGGCTTCATATGAAAAAAGTGCAAGTTTTCCAAAGAAAATTAATTTGCATTAATTTTTACCATGAGTCATGCAAATTATGTAAACTACAAGGAGCTCTGGAAATGTGCTCATGTCTTCTACATCATCATAATATTTATTCGACCTAGGCCTCAATGCATATAAAACACCTCTACAAAATGTAAATTTATCCGTAATTCATTTTGCAACTTGGACAAATTGAAAGCATGAGAATATCTTGATTGTGAGAATAAGTATGCAAGAGATTCCAGCACTGCTCTTCCGAAACCTTCATCTTGAGTACTTTATTGCGCATTTTATAAGTTCAGAAATTTATAATTTTAAATGCTTTGGTAGAAATTTACAGATCAATTAATAAATGTTAATACTCACCTGGAAATCACATATACCAACCCTGCAGAACAGGTCTACTTTTCTACAACTTTTAATTTTTTTCAGTGTCACAGTCAGTATGAAAAGGAAAGCTGAACTGAGAATAGCATTGACAAAACCATATACACCTTCATCTGTATTCATTATATTGGTGTTAGAAGCCATGAAATGGTTGAAAATTACCTTAGATATCTCCTGTATGACATGTGCAGATACTCCAGAATACTGTGATGCTGCTAATTACTAATTTATATTTTATATATTTATATATATATATATATATTATGTATTATCACTAAAATTTATATTTTGTTATCACTGTATTGCTGCATTAGTTGTGATAAGGAAGTTCAAAACCATATTTTGAGTACAGATCCCACAGGCACCCTAGTTGAAGACTAACATTAATGCAAGCAAGTTTGTCTGTTTGTTTTGTCCCGTTCTCCAGCCTGCCACGGTCCCTCTGGATGGCAGCACAACCCTCCTGCATATCAGACCTGCTGAGAGTACACTCTGCCCCACCATCCAGACCATTAGTGAAGGTGTTGTACGGGACTGGAACAGCTGTGGATCCCTGGGGTACACTGCTGATTGTGTACCACTGACTGCCATGCCCTAGTCCTACCTAGTCAGCCAGTTTTCAACCCAACTCTGCCTGCTCATCCAGCTTCCTGTATCTTACAGGAAACAACATTGAAATAATTACTGAAATCCAGGAATCAACATCTACTACCCCATCATCTAGCAAGCCAACCATTTTAGTGCACAATATTTTGAAGTTGGTCAAACGTGACTTTTCCTTGACGGATCCATGCTGACTACACCTGTTTTCTTATCCTTCATGCACTAGAAATGGTTTCCAGGACTGGTTGTTCAATCAACTTTCCAGGGACAGAGGTGAGGCTGGTTAGTCAAATGTTTCAGAATAGTAGTTTTCCTCTCAGGAGCACAGACTTGTTCTTTCAGTGATTATTTTTTGCTATTACCGATATGATCCTGCAATTCAAATTTTTCTGGTTACATTAATTAATATCAAAGTTTATTTATTTCTTATGTCTTAAAACACTTTCTGACTCACTCTGATTGCTAACCCAAAATTCATAGATGCACAAAGCTTTTTTATATTCTGAAGCTAGTTAAGAAATTTCAGCATGAATAACCTTGTTTGCATTTTTAAAAAAAGACCATTTATGGTCCAATAGCCTTATTCACACACACAAAAGCTCTTGTCTAAATATTTGTGTGAACAAAAGGACTTTCCGTGAATTTTTATTGCAAAACTGAGCAAATAAAGGTGGGCTCCTTGCTGAGTCAGAGAGAAATCAGACCTTGTAAAAAACAATCATAATTGAAATTCTTATTATACTTTAGTCAAGGTAGAAATCCACTAAACTTAACCATCTCCTATATGCTCTGGGCTTGATTTCTATGTAACTATTATCTCAATAGAAGTAGGAATTGTTCTCTTATCTGAAAGAAGTTGGAGTTTCTAATTCTAATCCTCAGCATTTCTAAAGCCAGAGAGATTTGACTGTCAAAAATTACCTGTTAAGTATGAAACCATTTTATTTAGATCTCAGCTCTAGATCAGTAAATTTGTAAACTTTAATTCATTTTATGAAATTCCATTGATGTGTCCATCCATTTTGCTATGCAATTCCTGGACCATAGAATTTCTGGATATATATTTTGAACAGACATTTTTAAATCTATCTTACTTTGCACAGCCAAGAGATACATAAATTTAAAGGGAGAAAAAAAAAATAAAAAAGGAAAACACAAAAAGGACCCGAAATATCAGGCTTGCCAGAGCAAGCTAGGAAAAATTTTTATGGTTTAAAGTTACCTTCTCTCTTCATGAAATGAAATTTTCAAAAGAGAAGTGAGGGAAGACAGGAAGAAGGATCAGAAGAGAGGATTAATAGGAGTACAGTTGCTCCATGTGATTTGGGGAAGATGGGAGTTCAGGGCTTTATCATGTATGGAATTACCAAATGCAAAAAAAATCTCCAGCAACGCTGAATGAGCAAATTTTACTCTGTTGTGATCTGTAAACTAAAAGAAATATTTCCTTGAAACAGGTGTGATTTAAACTGCTGTTGTGAACAAAGCATGACAATTCCAACTGTGATTCTCTCACCTACCAAGTAAATACCGTGGGCATCACTGCTTTAATGGCAGGTGAGTCCGAGTCCTTACTCCTCTCATCATTTCAGGTCCAACCAAGTCCCTACATACGTAACATGGACATTATTGACACATAGATTTTTCACTAAAACAACAAAATGTTTTCCTAGAAAATTCTCAGTTTTGTGTCCTGCATAGGAACCTTGTCTCTGTGTTCCCTTCTTTTTTAACAGACATTATTACCCAGGAGGGAGAGATCTCTGCCACTCCTTCCAGAAAACAGCTCATATTTATTTCTTAATTCATAGCGTTTCTTGCATCTCTGTAATTACCTCCAGGTTATGACTGATCATTAAGACTACACTTCCTGTGATCCTAAATCAAACTTTTTTCCTTTCTTTGTAAATCCTACTGTGATTTTGACCACTAATAAAAACTGCAGTATTTGTCCTACTTTTGAGGACCTTACCCTGTTCCCAGTGCAATGATGCTTACAGCATTTTTTCTGAGTATCACCTACACTTATCCCACATGCCAGCCTTCTGATGGAGACTGGCATACAGCACAGGTCCTTACACTCTGCAAATGCCTCATTGACCCTGAAACAGAGCACAGGGTACTGCTGACAAATTTGCAGCATCCTTGGGGCAATGCAGAGTCCTCAGAACCAGTTAGGCACTGGGGAGTAACCCGCTTTTTTCAAGGTTCACAAACCCAACAGCCATTCTCAATAAGCTGCCAGTTACCTTTGATTGTTCACACTAAATATTTTGTGGGCAAGATTGCTTAATTTTGCTTTGCTTTAGATGAATATAAGCCTTCAAGTTCACAGTGTTCTGGCTCTAATCAGTGTTGAGGAAGAGTGTTTTAGCAGCAGAGTTCACAGAGATGTAGCTTGGGAACAGCTTCTGCTTCTTGGTCTAATGTGGTAACATTGGTTAATGGTTACAAAATTGATTGGCCTTATAAGGGAAATTAATAGGCCATGAAAGTGAAGAAAGGAAAACTGTACACTTTAGTTAGCTGTCAAATAAAATAGATTGAAAGCTCCTTCTAGAGGGAGAAAAACAATTTAATGGAGTCATCTATGCTTAAGGGTGGCAGATGATTCAGAAAAATAAATAAATTAATTACATAGTACTAATTAAAGACAGAAAGACTCTTTTAAGATTTTTTGCCCATTTTTCTCTCTTTTTTTTTCCTTGCAGAATTGTAAGTGGAACTCTAAGTACTATAAGCTATTGCAAAACCCCTGTAAAGCACAGGATTACATTGCATATTTCTTGAACTGCAGACAAAAGTATTCTAATGGCATATCAGCTGTGGTCTGAACTACTGCACCATGCAATACTACCATAATTCCTAATAATACCTCTGAGGTCAGTAAGGTTAAAGTAGACTGTGATTAGTTCCACAACACAACAGGGGGTCCAAGCTTTTCAGAAGCAATGACAATAAAATATTTTTATTTTGTCGGTATGATGAAACAAAAAAGCCCATCCAAATCTCAATTATTTTTCCAGTTTTGTGAAGAAGAGATGGCAGCTGTATTACCTTGCTAGAAGGGATTGGAAACCACTGTATTAAATGCTTGCCTGCAGCTGTGAAACCCTGTAATCAACGACCCAATGGCTAATTTCTTCCTGACTGTGTTCCTATACAGAAAAATAAAATAACATTTTTTCACAGGGTCATTATTGCCAATGAGAGGGATGAGGGATCTCAGTGATCAATAAATAAAGCACATATTTTGGTGCTGAAACATTAAGTAAAATTTTTGGTTCAGATAATCAATTGAACTTCATATTGGAAAGCACTTTGAATCGGATCACTTTGGCAGACAGATGGATCTAGAAAGTTTATCTGCCTGTTGCTGAACAGTCTGTGCTCACCAGTAATCAAGAGCTTAGATCAAACTCTGTGAACAGGCACAATACATCATTCTAATTAGCATTTAATTCTAGGTGGTTGTGTTCATTTTATTATATTTCTTAACTGCTATTGCATCGCTATACAGACAGCTTTTATATGTTTTCTTGCTACTTTCCCTCATTACATGCTCCTCAGATGAATGTAAATGTGGTAAAGGCCGCAGTTTTTCATACTAATGAACAACACAAACTATTGAGAAACATCTGAGTTTTTGCCAAATTAATTTCAAACTCGGTGTTGCTTAATTACTTTTTATCGTGCTATGGAAACACTGTTAACGTTACAGAGAATGCCCACAGTATGGTGCCTGAGGGAAGCCTACACTTCCATCACATTTTACCAAACGTGGGGCAACCTGTTGTATCATGACTGCTCTGGTTTGGTTGTGTTAACCCTTCTGTATGTACAGGGCTTCTTTCCCTGTGCCCAGCATCTCATATGGCTCAAGAAAGGGCCTGAAGTAATAATTTCTGCATTCCTGTCAGATGCTCTCAACAGCTGTGAGGAAAAGCCAGCAATAACACCCACTACCTACTTATTTTCAATAATGAAGAGCCCATAGCAAGAAAAATCTACTCTCCCACTGCAGAAGCTTCATTTCAGAGGAGGGCTCTAGACCTGTCACTAGGTTGGAAAACATTAAGATCGTGTCGAAATACTATTCATTCATTCCACTTTATCTTTTCTAGGTTGATATACTTAACTTGAACATGCAAATATTCCTTAACAGCACAACTGAAGTTCTTTCATGATGGCACTAAAGCTAAGGAAAGTTCTGTTTTAATAAATTTCCTGTTTCTAAGCACAAGCTCCTGCACTTACTGCAGCTCTGGCTCACCTCTTTCAATAGTAACTAATGGTATCAATTAACTGGCACAGCTACCTTACTTATTTTTACAACACCCACTAAAAGTTCTTAAAGTATTTGCTTCATTTTCCCCTTTTCATCTTCATAAACCTTGTATGGATACATTACATGCAATGTATACAATACATTACATGCAATGTATACAATACATTACATACATACATTACTACATGCAGAAAACAGGGAAATTCTGAAGCTTACCCATAGCAACAAATATATTTCAAAGAAACATATATCCATGATATTTGCTGCTGGGAAATAAAGTAATAGTAAATAAATTCCCATTTGCCAAAATGTGTATGCAGCAAGAACATGAATCCACATCCACTTAGACCTTTTTTGAAAATCCGAAAATCAGTGATTAGAACTGATGTTAATACAAAAATTCTATTTCATTATGGTATTTGACCTAATCTTTCATCCCACTGAGTTACAATAGGCATAATGGTGAGTCTAACTGTGGTGTATATCAGAATTGAGACCCGCCAAAATTTATACTATATATAGGTTTTTGCAATGAAGAAGATAAAGCGTTGTATCATTTAAACAACAACACATTCCCTTCATGTAAACAAAAGAGATTATAAAGTAAACTTATGAAATAGAAAGGTATTTCCTTGTAAATTTGCATTATTTGTTGTGAATACCAGACTTATGGACTTCAGTACTATTTATCTTTCCTGTTCTCTGATTTTTTTTTCTTTTCAATGGAGTTATTGGTTCAAAATCTTGTTGCTATGGAAATCTGGAGGGAGGGGGAGAAATAAATGACAAACAAACTCAAAGGTCACAAAATCTATAAAACCAGTCCTTTCTTACTTTACAGAGTCACCATCAGGTCACAGTTCTACCTGGTGCTCAGGTAAACAAAGGAACATTTAATTCCTCTGTAGGAGCACAAATACTCAACTTGTGAGAAACTCTAAGAGCAAGAGCTATGCTGCACCAGATATGACTACAACTTGACTTACTATCATCATGTTATTTTACTTCAAAATCAATACAGTGTCCACTGTATAGAAATGTTGTCCAAGTCATTTACTTTTCGGCAGTATTCTTGGTGAGGACTGTAGTTTTTCAGATTATTTCAGTTACTCAGGGTCCAGTGGTGTTTCTATTAACATCAATGTCTAAATTCACATGTAATTCAAAGACAGCTGGAGCCATGATAAGTTAACTGGAATAAAGGAGTCTAAATGTACCTGACAGGAAAAAATTTATTCTGGGATTTCAGGCTTCATTCATTGTTTCTGATAACACTCAAGACTATATAACATGTCAAATTATTCCACAACCATGGAACGCTGTCTGTCTCCCCACCATCTGCATTGCATGAATAGATCTACAATTTCTTTCATGTTTTAATGCAATGTTAACTTCTAAAATCATTAATTAGAATCTAATAACATTTGTTAATATACTGTTACTCTATGTTATCAAAAGAGAATACATCTACAAAAAAAAAAAAAAGGTAGCTCTCTATTCCTTAGAGATGACCATTTTGGAGATTTGGTGAAGGTTTTTGAAGATTTCCTCCTTTGAGTGTAATCCAGTAATTCACTTTGTTGTATTCAGTTATTTATTATGGAGTTGCTAAAAATACAGTACAGAACAATGACAGCAGAATCTGCTACAATGAAAAATGACATCCCATTTCTCATTAAAGAGACAGTGGCTGCTAATCAGTGTGTATAAATACTTCTTGATGCCTGTGGCAAAATGACATTTTAAAGACTTTTTCTCCACTTGTAAATGAAGCCTTTGCATCTCAATTTACAATAAAGGAAAACACCCTAGCCACTAAAAAGTCTGTATAGCCTAAGAAAAAACAAAGTGAGAAAAAACCCCAACAAAACCCCTAGATATATTATTTGGGTTTTGCTAACACTTTCTCAATTATTTTCTGCCCAGGTCACATCTTCCTTAGTATGGAGCAGGTTAATACACATCCCTGGCTTTGACCAAATTATTAAAAGTGTGACATTCTGCTGGTATTTGAGATTATGTGTACCCATTCCTGCCCTCTCACCTTTCCTTCTCCAGGCCTAATCTATTGTTGAATAAACAATATAGTTCCCTACTGTTAAACCACAAAGCATTATTCTGACACTGTAATAAAGCAGGGTGAAACAAACCACTGCAGAGTCACAAAGAATATCTAGGAGCCGACTCGTTCAGACTGGAAATTCATTTGCTCTGGTGATGGGTTGTTGTAGAACAGAGGCAGCAGTTCATGCAGAAGGGCACACATTGGGGGTGAAGCTCTGGGGAGAGCAGCACATGTGCTGCTCAGTGGCAGTGGAGACACTGCAGGGCTCAGTCTCCACCCCACTGGAGCTCTTCCCCAGCACATCTGGGGCCTCAGCTCAAGTACAGATGCATCTTTCCAGGTCTGGGGCTGTAGGGATGCCTGGGCCCTCTTACTGACGCTGGGGTAGCAAGAGGGGTGCACTGACAGAAGGTCTGTCTGGCCAAGTACACAAGCAGAGATGAGAGATCAGCACACTGCAAGGTGTCTGTTTGTCTCCTCGGTCCTGATGGGGACCCACTGATTCTGTGGGCCAACAGCCACCTGCAAGTTTGGTGCTGAAAACAGGGGTGTTTTTTGTGACCATGGGACTATTCAAGAACTGCTGGTAAGAGATGGGATCCACCTTTCAAAGTGAGGAAAAAATCATCTTTGTCATCAAGCTGTCCAAGCAATGGGACAAAGACCACAGGCTGTAATTAAAGGAAGAAATGGTAGACTAGGTTGGAAAACAAGGGTTCCAGGGTGATGTCGACTGGAACATCCTTATTATGGGGAAAAAAAAAAAAAAGGGTCCATTTTAAGCATAGCACAGAAATAAAGGAGTATCTGCAAGCAAACACAGTATCATGGGGAACACACTCGTACCTTTTCTGGGAAATGGGCACAGCAGGGTGTCTCTTTGAAGTGCCTGTATAGTAACACATGAAGCACAGGGAACAAATGGAGAAACAGAGATCAGTGTGCAGCTGCAGGGCTGTGAAAGCATCCTAGAGGTGTGGTAAGAATTCACACAACTAAAGTGCTGCAGTGGATGAAGTTACATGTGTCACTCTAGGGACATTTAAGTAGAGGCCAGGATGGCACAAAGGGAGAGTCATTTTATGGGAGTGAATACATGAAGATCTTCCTTCTGATGAATGATGAGCTAGCAGAGATCTTATGGACCAGGATTAGATGTCAGACCAAAGTGGTTGGTTCAGCTGTGTGTCTACTGCAGGATACCTAATCAGAAAAATGAAGACAAAACCTTCACATAATTTCACTTTTTCAAGCCATGATACTCATGGGAAACTTGAATAACCCCAGTATCTCCTGGAGAAACAACACAGGAGGGCAGCAGCAGTCCAAGACATATAAGTAGTGTACCCAAAGGGTCAATGCTAGGGCAAATACTGTTTAACATCTTCATTAATTAATTGGATAATGAGATAGAATATATATTCAAAAAATTTGGACATGATAAAAAAAACTGAGAGAGCAACTGATAAACCAAAAAGTGGTGCTGATATTCAAAAGGATCACAACAGGCTGAAAAAAATGGGCTGGCAGCAATCTCATGAAGTACAGAAAACAGAAAAATAAATTTCTGCACCTGCAAATGAGTAACCCACTTACCAGAAGAGGATGCAGACTGGTTGGGAAACTGCTTTGCCAGAAAGGATCTTGGGATCCTGTTAGACAAGTTGAAAATCAACCAAGGTCCATGTGCACCCTGTGTCACAGAAAGCCAAGAACCTCCTGGACTGTATTAGGAAGAACTTTGCCAGAAGTGGGAGGGCTGCTCAGCCTAGTGAGATGCATCTGGAGTGCTGTGCCTAGGTCTGGTCTCTCCAACAGAAGACAGGATGTATTGGAATGGGTCCAGCAAAGGGCAACAAAGATGATTATGGCACTGGAGCATCTGTCATACAAAGAGAGACTGAAAGTGCTGGGACTACTTAAACTGAAGAAGAAATGGCCCAGAGGAGATGTTTTGGATGTCTGTAAATAACTAATGGGGGAAGTAAAGAAAATGGATTCACACTTCCTCATGGGACCCAATAACTAGACAAGAAGGCACAAATTAAAAAGAACAAAATCTGTTTAAGCACAAGAAAAACTGTGAGGTTTTTGCCCAAGAGATTAACCAGAGAGGGTGTGGAGTCTTCCTCCTTGGCAATGTTCAAAACCTGATCAGATACAATCCTGAGTCAACAGCCCTTGGTCGCCCTGCCTTGAGATGGAGTTTCAACCAGATGACCCAAAGGTGCCATCCTCACCTGTTCTGGGATTCCGTGTACATCAGCAATGGTGATTTTACATTGGCTGCCAGGGTGCATGTAGAACTGTGTGCACAGTACAAGCAAATTTGGTGCCTGAAAAAGTCATATCTACATCTGTAGACCTATAGGTATGAATATATTATATCTGAAAATAAACATAGTGAGAAACTGTGATGTAGATTATAGTGGCAATTTGTTAAATTATTTGTGGGGTTAGGGAAAAGGGTAAAGGCAAAATACAGGGAAAGAAAGACAAATTGTTACAAGTTCTCACTGAACCAGACACAATCAGCAATTTGAGTTTACCAGCTGTCATGACAGCTATAAAAATAAAGGATATAATGGGGCATATTTTATCCCAAGTATTTTCCCTTATAGAAGCATTACCATGTAGAAGAGATATTGACTGCCAAAAAAGATGCTGATTTCTCCCCTTGTCCTTCAGCATGCCTGTGTTTTATGAATTTTTAGTTGTGCCACCAGACCCAAGGTTTCTCTTATGCTCCTATTTACTATGCACAACTCAAGGAAGGCAAAATCGCAGGGATTTTTGTGAGTGGATAAACATTTTATATATGTGTGTCTGTATGTGTGCACATGCATGTGTGTGTATGTGTATATATATACACATATATATATATACACAAATATATGTATATGTATACATATATATATATACCTTTTATATTTACATAAATATATATATATATGACAAACATAATCCTAAGTGTTACTGGCCAGCAGCTAGGTAAATTTCTATAAGATACAGACATATACTTTCACATAAAAAAAAAAAGAGTAAAATTTATAATTATAGATAATTTATATAACATGTAACAAATTTCTGAATGTTTTCATCATCACTACAATATCTGATTATTTACTGAATACCACAACTTTCTTTGCTGTAGAAATACTTAGTGACAGAGTTCCACTGTATAATTGCAATATGTTCACAAGAATGCTTTTTAGCATGGTTCACTATAACAAAAGGTACATCAAAAAACCTTTTCCTTCTCTTTATCCTTTTTAATCTCTACCATATAGTCATTAGGCCAACTTCTCCCTATCCCTTTTTCCACATTTTTATCTTTGTAGTCTGTCTGTTATGTTCTTAAGGTCTTTCATCATAGAGCATTGCATCCTCTTAATCTCTTTAGAATCAAGACAATCAGAACTGAATGTAGCTTTCAAAACAACTTGATAACATCAAAGATGTATCATTTTCCTACAAACACTAGCAAGATATGATAGTGAGATCAACTCCTACAATTTGTGCCAATATTTAATGAGACATTTACAGGGTTTTTTTATGCACCCATCTAGTGAGCATTAAAGCTGGAATTTCTATGACCTTGGATCTTCAGGTGTAAACCAGGTTTTAGAGTTGCATCAAATGCATTCAGCTTGCAGTGTAAAAACCCTGCTAATTCACCTTGAAAACTGAAAACCCCAACAGAGTGACACTTGCCCTGCTTTTGTCCTTTGTGTCTCTCATCTATGCACATGCAATTCACACCCTGGCAATTGCACAGTTTCCCTTAAATTCTATACCCAGCTCAGAGATGGAGCAATTCACCTAAAGCCACTTGATATTTTCCATGGCCTTTCTCCAAGTTTCCATGGCCCTCCTTTTCATGGTTTGTACATCCTAGGAGCACACTGCTTGAACAGACAGCTTGCTAGCTGTCTTTAGAGGGTGCATATGAACACTCAGAACTTGGCTGAAATTCTGCCTGTTGGCTTTACATGTGTGCACTTTACCTCACCAAGGGCCAAAGCCGCAGCATAGATCGACACACACAAAAAATTAATGCTTTCACTTTTCCAGCAATCTCGGAAATCATCACATAATAATGTGTGCTCTCAGCAGTAAGTGCATGTTTGATGAGAAGCTATGAACAGACAGTCAGTGGTGCAGGAAGAGGAAACCAATCAAGTAAGGTCCATATGGATTACACTGTGATCACAGCGGGATGCAGAGCAGAGACTAAGTGCCATATGGAGCGGAGATGGTGAGCCCATCTGGGTGTTTTCTTTACCAAGTAGACCCACAATTTTATTATATGCATTCTGAGCTTCAAATTACAGACATCTTAAAAATGTTTGAATTATTTTTATTTCTACTGTGATTCATTTGTATGTGCATGCAATACACATCACTTGGAAGTACATGGGTTTCTGTTACGAAGATCAAATCTCTGTTAGTGAGATTCAACAGCATACACTCAGATTTAAAATTTCCTCAGCAGTCAGTAGCAAAAGGCAAAAAGTTCTACTACCAAGGGAACAGAACAGGAAGAAAATTATATAAGAGCACAGCTATGTCCCTAATTCTTTTTAAACCCTGGAGGGGAATTAATCTGCAATTTTTTTCAACTTGCTACCTTTCTTACTCTTGCTTTTCTAGTTTCACTATTTAAGCTTGGTATGTGGACTTTTCCAATCAGCTATGCAGTAAGGAAAAGGTAAGAGGAAGAAAGGATAACTCAGTCATCCAATGCTCTGCAGTGTTCCCTTTGGTGTCCCACCAGGGCAATAATAAAATGCCTTACACAGAAAAAGCCACACTTTTTATGAGGACTCTTTATCCTGATAGGACAGGATGAGGGCTAACAGTTTTAAACTGAAAGCAGGTAGATTTAAGTTATAGATTAAGAAGAAAATCTTCACTATGAAGACTATGACATCCTGGAACATGTTACCCAGAAAACCTGAGGGTGACCCATCCTTGGAAATGTGCAAGACCAGTTTGGATGAGGCTTGGAGCAACCTGGTCTAGCAGAGAGTATCCCTGCCCATGGTAGGAGGTTTAGAACAAAATGATCTTTAGGGTCTCTTCCAACCAAACCATTCTGTAATTCTATAACAATATTTTCCTCAAATAGAGAAAGAGAATCCTGTACCTCTAAAATCTGCAATGTACTTTTTGTAGATAGGTTCACAAAAAAATATCCTCTGCTTTAATTGCCACTGCAGCAGAATCACACACTTAATTACATGTCTTAGCTGAACTTTTAAAATCAGCATATCAGGCACTCAAGGACTTACTGATCATGCTCTGAGTCTTATTTAGTGCCTTTTTCGTTGCTGAAGTAGGATTTTTCTTCAAAAAGAAACAGAGGTGTTACCCCAGTTACTTCATTAATAGAGGTTAAAAAAACATACATTTTCTATTTCAGCCCAGAATGTACAGAACCCATTTTAAAACCTTCACTTCTTTTAGCTTTATCTTCTTTTCACAGGCTCTACCACCATCAAAGGGAACAGAGGCACTGAACCAGCCTAGCACTTATACTCATTTACCCCTATGGTTAACCACATAAACCTATTTCTCTACCTGTCTGGTCAATCTTCAAGGAATTAGTCAGTGGTTGCTCAGAGACCTGAAGACATCCCAACAAGAATAAAATGGTTTTTGTGGAGTTTACAACCAAAAATATTTATGTCTGTGATGCATACAGTGTGTGCTGAATTGAACACATACATCTTCAATCAAAATATGCTAGGACCTTTCTTCATTTTTCCAGCCTAAAACTGTTTTTCTGCTATATGCAAAACAATTCACAATTTAAAAAAAAGTCATCAGATGAAACTGTAATATCCAGCTACAAACCATATTCTGATTTTTAGATGACCAGACTGTTTTTTACCAACCCAAGGGTAACAAGAACTTTCTGTCTTGCACTTGTCATTGCAATGTGCATGACAAATTGGACTGGACAGTAACAAGAAACTTGAGCCTTTGGAATCTGGCTCTATGATAACTTCTAATACAATAGGAGAGGCAAATAGTTGACACTTTTGCAGACATAGAAGACAAAAATAGATCTACTTTCAACACAACAGCCACTGCATCAGTGCTGCTTTTTATAAACACAACTGCACGAACAGTGATATGACTGTAACCTTGAGGCACTGTAAGTTTTGTTTCACAAAAACAAAGAGAGGCTTATTTTCCCTTTCACAAAAGAAATAATGAGTTTTTAAATGAGAAATAATTTTTTACTGTAATAAGAATATGGACACCATTCTTTTGTATAGATTTTCTGTAGCAGACCAGAGACATCATAATAATTTAGGACATCTATATGTGAATATTCATGTCATATCTATTCTGTTACAAAAGTGACCAGAGTACCACAGTAAATCCTCTAAATGTGATTCCATTAAAAACAGCTGACATTCTCAAAACCCAGAAAGTAAATTATTTTCTACAGCTGTACATATTGTTACTGGTTTTGAGAACATTCAATATCCATGTTTTCTAGCCTTTAAGCAGATTCCATTGGTCCAAGAATAACTCTCTCATCTGTTTCTTGACCTTTAATAAGTGATTTATCTACAGTGAGTTTTTCCTTTATCATTGTTGATCTGATGCAGGCCAGAGGCTTGCAGTTGAACATGTATCCTTTGAAGTAACTGGAAATAGATTCTTGTGGGATTTGCATCAAAGACAAGGGATATTTGCCATACAATAATTGTTGGGGAAGATGAAATAGGAAAGCCTTATAGATATGATTACCTTGCAAAAGATGCTGAAAATATGGAAAGTATAATCGAAATTGAGATGAAGACAAGGTTTGAGTTGAAGAGTAACTAAGAAACAATGGTATAGCTGACTGAAGGTAATCCTCCTTCTTGATAGAACAATACCCTCTGCCTAGGCAGGTCCAAAGGTCAGAATAAAACCTGCCTGCCTGGAAGAAGATTCCAAAAAGCAGTTTTCTAAGGTTTAAAATATAACCCCGTATGGTAATGTGATGATTCTTATAGGTTGCATGTAAATGTTGTAGAGTTTGTAGCTTGTCTCAGATTGGTTAAAGAGAATTAGAATATTCAACAGAGAAGATGATTTATTGTATTGTAAAAGGCAAATGGCCCTTTTTTTACTCTCTCTTTTAGCCTCTTTCTCTCTCTTTCTCTGACCTACTTTGAGCTGCATCTTGCAGCCCAGCAGGCCTCTCACACCCACGCTCTTTCACAATAAATTCCCATGCTCTAAACCCATCTTTAGAGATCTCTCGTTTCTATTTTATCCTCATAACCAAATCCCACCGAGTTAAATCCTACAAATAATTTAAAAGCCCGAGTGACATAGAACATATTTAGATGGTAATGTATTTGTACTGCAAGTTCAAAATCTGCATGTTTTGTATTTTCCTATAATTTTAATTTCAACTACATTATTCAATAATTTCTCATGCAAAATATCTTTTCAGGAAGTATCTTTAAATTTTATTCAAGTTTTCCTTACCATTTGAAATGTCAGGTGAATCTGCCTTTTTTTTTCCAAATATTTTTTTCAGCTAGAAGACTTTATTTATAGGTTTTCCAAAAAAGTAGCAAAAGTCATTATCAGGCCAGTAAAGTATCTGCAAGAGGGCAACAAATATTTTCTATGAAAACATCATATTTTTCTGTATGCAGTCTTTTCCCACTGCTTCAATCTAATCTTTTACATTTGCTATTGATTGTTCTTGTTATTTCACATTCCCTTAGTCTAGCCATCTAGGTTTTTGCTAATTTCTTTTCTAAACTACAAAACAAAAACAAAGTTCACTCTTCAGCAAATATAGCTAAATGAGAAATCATTTGGAGTATATTCACATCTAATCAATGACAATGGAAAAGCAAGTCTCCAAAGAAACCAGAGCATTCCCTTCAGAGCCAAAGCCATAGAAGGAGAAAAAAAATACACAAAGCAGAGAGAAGTTTCAGTTGCAAAAGCTCTTCATCAGTGGCTATGAACAAAGATATCTATCATAACTTGAAAAGTAGAAATTACTCAACTAAAATCAAGGAGATGCACTTTCATTCTGGAAAATACTATAAACACAGAAATACACCATGATTTAATAATTAATTTAATTATTAATACAGATTGAAATTCTGATGGACAAGCTCTGTAAGTATCATCTCTCAAACTGACCTATTTCAATGCCAGTTTTTCTGTCACTTTATACAACTATAGTAGGGGCATTTTATTCACCTGTACTAATTACAAAATATCCTTTTGAAACCTGAGTATGTATGGACTGTATTGAATATTCTGCTCTTGATTTTACCAGTGTGTAGACAGATGGATAATGGCTCTCAGCCCTACTCCCTTTAAATATGTAGGAATGATATTAACCCTTTTATTCACAGCTCTGTATGGTAGGGTTTTTACATTTACTTATCTTAAAAATTCCTAGAGTTTTCTCAGTGTTGCAGCTTTCCTCACTCTAAAATCTTCAGTGGTCCTTATTCTTAAATGCTTCACTTTGCATTTGTGCATATTCTATTTCTACATTGTGAATGTGCCAATGTGAATCTAGAGTGAGCCAATTGCACATGAAAATTTATAATTTTTCTGACTTTCTGGAATGTCCCTCTTACTCCAAGAGTTCTTTAAAAAGAATGTTAAGATGGTAAAGATTACTTCAGCGAGTTAGTAAGGAAGTCAAGTAATTTTATGGGAAGAACTAAAAGACCTGAAAAACAGTGCAAGTTATCATCTGAAGCTGCTTCTAATAATGTTTTCTGCTAGGCAGATAGAGTAGGAGTCAGCTTTATTCTTCTTTCTGTTTCAAGCTCTTCTGCTCTATGACTGTTGGGGTGCCCCAACAGGATGAAACATCTTTCTCCTCCTTCCTCAGGGTGCATTCTCTGTTGCTGAAGTGTTCTTCGTGTTCAAAACCTGGTTGTTTGGATTTTGTTGTTTGGAATTCCTGTCCCAAATTTGGTTTTTTTGTTTGTTTTGTTTTGTTTTGTTTAGCACGGTTCTCGTTAGCCTCTCTCCATGCCTGGTTAGCTCTACTTACTGTCAGAGCCAAATTAACCTGACAAGCTGTCTTACATGAATTTCATTCTACCACCTACAATAAACATCAGCTTGAATTTATGAACATTTCTCATCTTTTCATAGCACTTAAAAAAATAGTTAAAAACTATTGAAGGAAGGGATTTTACTGAAAAGATTGAGTACCAGAACTTCAACTAACACTACTTTAATCAAATCACAGAGATCTGAGAACATGACTATCATGAAAGTTGCTTTATGGTAGACACACTGTACCATTCTTCTGAAAACAGGAATAATTGTTTATTACCTTCTAAAGTTGTTGCACCTTTAAATCAATATTTACAACTGAGACAAAGTATTCATTAAAGAACTGTTCTACAAAAAAGTGAGTGGACCACTATATATATACATATATATATATATATATATAAAGAATAGCAGCTGTTTCCTTTCTTGATTAAATGCAGCTTTTGGTCTTTCCAGTCTTTCTATCTGACTTTGCTGGCACTTCCTAGCACTGAGCTATTTATGAGGTCAAAACAGAAAACTGAAGAAAAAATAAAAAAAAAATATTAAAAACCCTCAACAACAACAAAAAATATGTACTTTGAAATTTGGCTTGGTTTCTTGACTACCTTTGACCATTCACCCTCCAAGATGAAACTGAAGTATTTCATTAAAGGCCCAAAAACATGAGTTTAACACCAGGTTATGGACTTTAGATATATTCATTTTGATGACTTTCAAAAGAAGTTTGAATTTTTCCACTTCTGTCATCAAATGACAAAAGAAACCCACTAAAAAAACTTCACCTCACTTACTATGCAACAAGACATAAAACACAGAAAGCTAAAAGTATACTTGCTTTTTCCTAGACTTTTATTCCTTCCTTTCTAGCATTCCTTAGAGTAAAGTATTCCAGCTGTGGTAAATATTGCTCAGGCATGGATCTGCAATACATTTTCCACTTTGATATTCATAAGCATACATTTCCTTCCAAGTCAAAGACATTTATCACAGTTTGACTGGCAGTTAGAGACACATTTTCTAGAACAAACCTGCTATATATTTGACTTCTTTCCCACAGTTAAGTTTTGCTTGTAAGTAGATTATATTCTTTTTTCTTTATATTTGTGGGGGTATTTTTCCAATTATTTGCATATCCTTAGACATATCTACTGCAAACTACTAGTCCAGCTCTTTTGCTTATTTTCCTTGGATGAAAATGTGAATCAAATTCTATATCTTTATTCCAATAATTCAGTAGTTCTTCAAAGAGCATCAAAGCTCTCTTTGATCAAATGGAACATGATCAAAGACTAAGCTTGTTAAGAAAAAAAAGCCTACACAAAGTGGAGATTCTAGTGCATTTTTTTCACTTTTATCTTAGGTCCCTGCTTTGATTATGCATTTTATTGTACGAATAAGGTTGATGGTAGAATAATGTAAAACAGGAATTGAGGGCCAATAGAGGTGTAAGTATTACTGAAGTGCTTGACTGCTTCATGCTCTTGTTTTCAGTGCAACGCTGGCTTCAGAAACAGGATGAGTTATACCCCATTGAGAACTCCATTTTCATGCACATACTTAAGTTTCCACCTCAGGTTAAACAGGACTTTAAATTCAAAAAGGATCTGCCAGCAGGGAAATAATGACAGCTGCATGTTCCTGATTAACCTAGCACTGCACAGGAGTCCCAGGTACTCCAAGAGGATGGTGCAACTGTGTTCTGTTACTAATCAAGCCAGAAGCTGTAGTTCTATAGGCATTTTTGTGACCACTGTGAGGTGACTTGAGATGCGAATTCAAATATAGATAGTTTGAGTTAGTAATGAATTGGAGATAGCTATGGCAACAATAAGATATTGTTATTTCCATTAATTTCTTCATATTTACTTTGTCCTGAATTGGGCCCCGTATTTTTTCTAAATTTACCTGAAATCAAAATTTTCTTCACATGAACTGTACACAGTACCTAAATGTATATGCTACAAGGAACATAAACAGGAGAGGATTAAAACAATCCCTTTAAAATAATAATATCATATTTTTCAAGTGTAGAAATTTAACTTTCAGCCTTGGTTTGGATCCCATCAAATTCATTTAAGCTTCTACAACAACTAGAGGCTGTGGCTTCCTTTGAAAGGTCAAATGTCATTCTTTCCAACTTCTGCAGCAGGTAAAGCAACATACATGATTTTCATATGACATTTCCACAGAAAAGGAAATTTAAAACTAAATCTATAAATTCATATCAAAATACCTGGAAGAAAAGACATCCATAGGGATCAGTTTTCAGCCACATTTCCTAAAGCACTGGATTCACTCATCTATATTTTACTAACTGAAATTAATTTAGTTTAAAGCAGTCCAGTTCATTAAAAGGTGGTTTAGAATTACTATTCAATAAACCAAGATTTCAGAATTCTTTATAAAACTGGAAAAGTTTGACTTTGAAATTCCAAGTATCAAAAACATAAAGAGTTTATTACGCTTTCCTCTAAGTTTTTTTGCTGAAGAATTAAAAGACTTGCAAAGTTGTATATGCATTAACTGCTTGACACAAACCAATTCAGTATGATTGAAGAGATATTCTGTGGGGGCTTGCATTAAAAATGCAAATAAGATGAAAAAGGTGTGCAAAGAAGATTAAATGATGACCAAGTGATTTTTTTTTCCAAGTACCTACTTGACAATCTAGCAAACTCAATTATTCCTCCCAATCCACATTTCATACTTATACACACATAAAACCCATTGTCTAGTGCCCTCAACGGTTTTCAAAGTTGTTATTTACAGATTTTCAAGTTGACAGTAATGTAGCCATAACTTTTGTTGGACTTCAGTTCATCAGTCTGTTCCTCCCTATGGTAATTTCATTATGTCTTCAACCTGCATTCTAACTCCCACTGCTACAATTAGTTGTGAAATTTAAAGCTACCAGATTGCAAAGTTATGCTACCTACTATCCACTACCCAAGGGTAATTTAACCATTAATTATTGTAGCACCAGCTAACATTCCTCCCATCTAGTGAACAAGATCCTTAGAGCTCATAAACTTTCCTATACCCCTAAGTGAGCACTTCGTTGATCTGAGTCTGAATGTCCACACTAATCACAAAATGAATAACAGGTCTGAAATGCACCCTTTAAATTATCAAGTGACTTCAATAGAAATAAAACAAAAATTGGAGAGTTGGAATACAAAAAACATGACAGAAAACTGGCCTAGAGAGCAGGACCTCTGTGATTCTGATTGTTTTTATTTGATTGCATTTGTCCATGGGTGAAAAGCCTGAAGGGGCCATATACTGAATAAAAACAAACATAAATTCTGCACTTGAATTCAGCGGGACTATACTCATGGAGCTTACATCTTTGAGAATTGGATCTTTCAGCAGTCAAGGCAGGGGAAATAATGGGAAGGCCCCTTGTTCTGATGTCACTGTTCATCATCAATGCACACATAAAGCTTGGGGAGAGGAGGGCTGAGAGGTGCTAGTGACTTGGGTTTAATACTTTGTCATCTTGTAGGGTTCACAATCCATTAAGATCCGTCTCAGCTCCTCAGTCTATAAAGTCTAGGAACAGGAATCAGAAAACCCAGTGTCAGGCTGATCAAGAGCAAGTGATGCCTGAGAAAGGGTCTTATATCTCTGGAGATATTTAAATCAGGACACTAATCAGTAGCAGCTGTTTCTATAAAGAAATGTACGCTTTTATTCCAGACTCTTAAGTAGTTCTTGAACAGAGAACCTCATGCATTGCTTAGGCTTTTTTTGCTTCTAAGATATTCTTTCCTGAAGCATCTTTTCTTTTAAAGGATTTTCTACATGTGTGGATGTATATATATTTCAGTTTTGACAGTTTTTGTTTGAATACCTGCCATTCCATTAGTGACTTTTTGCACAAGCACACTGGGCATCAGAGGGCCTAGTGGAGCCCTTCTTTTGTAGAATACAGTAGTCCAGGAGGGGAGAGAGGAGGATAAATACACTCAAGTGTATGGACTGTGATGGTAAGCACTGTTTACAATAACTAAAATGTCATTTTTCATTTTAATCACAAACTTAAACCACAGTTTCATATTGGCTGCCATGAAGAAAATTAATTCTGTCCCAGCCAAATTCAGTAAAAGGAGTAATGAAATTTTAAGTTAGTTGCTCCTGCTGTAATGACTGTTGGGTAAATACAGATGCTTCCTATTTTAAGAATGACATTGATGCAGGGCTCTTGGTTCTTACTTTCTCTACTCCTCTTTCTTTTTCTTTCATTTTGTTGTTTTTGTTTTTGGTTTTTTTAATCCTCAGAACCCAGCTTGGCATTTGCAGAGCCAGCAGAAGCACATAATATATTGTTTAGATGTTGATGACACTGCTCGTTCCCATTGTTGCCATGACAGTAGCATTGCACCTAATTTCATTTATCTGAGTTGTTTTCTTTCCTTTTAAATAGAAAAAAATCTTGCATTTGTTTCAAGGTAATATATTTCTTCTACCAAATTCCCCTTTCATCTTTCTTTCTTTCCTCCTTCCTTCTATTGTATACAGTATATATAGTATAAGTAAAACAAAAAATTATCCATGGGATGATTGTCCATTATAGATTATGGGTGTTTCATAGTTTGTACTAATAGACCTTGATTTCATACAAAGGACAAAATTTCAGGAGACACTTGAGGACACAGGAGGATACTACCCCCTAAACGCACAAGAGGAGCATTTGGAAAAAATAGATGAGGGTGAAAATCTTCTTTAGGCAGTGGAAAAATGGAAAACAAGGTTCATGCTCTCCAGGTAGCTGAGCCCAAGATGCTCTTTCTCTATTAAGTGACTAAATATACTGTTAAGTGCCAAAGAACTAAAGCATCTAACTGCAGGAAAGATGCAAAAGGGCATAATTTCTTTACAATAGAAGAAGAGAATACTAGGCACCTAAGCTACACCACACAAAACTCACTTATACACTACTACAAAACATTTAATTTTGCATAAAACAATTCTTTGTCTAGTGTTCTATTACAAATTTTTTTGTCTTCTCTAAAATTGGAGGCTCATGTACAAGGCCATTCATTGATGTTGGTCTGTAGTTTGCGCCACTTGAGAGAATTTTATTTTTCATTCTGTCCCGATAGTGTTGTTTTCTGTTTGACTGTCTGTTAGCATTGACATTTTCTCTGTAAGGATTTTTTCTTCTTTTAGGACTTGATTGGGAAAGTTTCAGGGAGTTTAAGCAACTTTTTATCTCAAGGAATATGTTCTGATTTATATTGTGCTTTTTTTATTGCTGACATTTGGTGACATTTTCTCTTTTCTTGACAACTTTGTACTTCATTAAAAAGCAGGCTACTCTAGTGAAGGTGTTTAATTTGCTTTGTCCAGCCTTTATCATATCCAGCACATAAAGTTCTCTTACTTTATTCCTGCATTAGCTTTTCTCTCTTGATTGCTTGTTTTCTGCACTTTGGTTTTCTCTATGCCCTCTTTGTGAAGTATTGTTTCTTTTGTCAGTAGCTGAATCTCTTTGCTAATTTTTTTTAAGCAGTTCAGCATTATAGCAGAACGTTTTGTAGCTATTTACTTTGAAGCTGTAGGCAAGCAAAGCTTGTAACCATATGATTTGCAAGTTCCTGTCATAAAAGGTCAAACACCCAATCTTTCAGTCTTTGTGTTTCTCTTGTTAACATGCCAGAACTCTGATTACCAATCTTTACAAAATTCTTAGTGCACTGACTAAAATCCAAGACATTTTTTTATTCTAATAGCTGCCTCAAAGGTGGACTAGAATAACAGACTTTATGCCAAAATGTATGTGACTAGATCTGCAGCTTTACTGCTAATGGCAGGAAATACAAAATACTACCAAAGAGCTTTCAGGCAGAGATAAATGACCTATCTCACAGTCACCAGAGATTCAGTACCTGCGAAGCTGCAAATAGCATTTTCTTATGACTGTGGGATCATAAACAACTGATGTTTATAACAGCATTTTTAAAAGGCGTTAAAGTCTGAAAATTGGACAACAAAAATAATTGGTTAATTGCATCTCACTTATTGAAAATTAGAAGGTTTAAGGTTAAACCAGAGGTGATATACTTTTTCTTCTTAACCAGTGTTAGATTTCAGAATTATTTTGGTGGGGAGAGGGAAGATGGCAATTTAAGTTATCAGTGCTAAGGAATAAAAGAAATTATGTTTTCTGAAAGCAAAGACTTAGCAATACAGCTGCTATTCTGCACCATGTGTTTTAATTTTTAACCAGTGGCTTTGCAGTTTCACCTTTCATAGTCAATTCAGAGCAAGTGGTTTCCTGTGATGTATATCAGACAGAAACAAAAAAAATTTGGAAAGTAACTGGATTCCCTATGTGATTAAAATTTAAAAAAATTTTCCACCTATTGGCAAGGTGGGGCTTTAGGAGGCCTCTGTAGGAGAAGGCAGGGTTTGCTCAGCACCAGACACAATCAGGTGCAACCAGCTGCAATGGACACACAACAGGACACAAGTGAACACATCAGCAAAGCTGATGACACCTCCATGAAAACACAGGAAAAAAAAATCATAAAATGCCAGACAGGGAGAGGAGGAGGGGAAAAAAGGAGTGAGAAACAACAGAGAGAAGACTGACATCAGACAAGGCGGAGCTGCATGGAAGAACTGATATGTGCCCTGAAGATTGTGAAGGGTTCATGCTGGAGCACAAAAGTGTGAGGAGGAAGGAGAAGTAGAGGGCTAAAGAAACTGCCACGAACTGACTGTGAACTCCTGCACCACTTGGAGCAGGGTTACAATAGTCAGAAATAAAAAATTATGTAGAACAAAGGAAAGAGGGGCAGGGCAGAGTTGGGGGAAAAGTTGTTGCTTTAACATTTGTCTTTCTCTTTTCCACTCCCCAAATTAATAAATGCCTATGTTAATTAGGAGTAGATTGCATTGTCTTTTCCCAGTTGAGCCTGTTTTGCTTGTGACAGTGACGGGTCAGCAATCTCCCTGCCTTCATCCTGATCCATGAACATCCTCCCTACTGTTCTTCCTCTTTTCTCTCCTCTATCCTGTTGAGGAGAGGGGGTAAGCGAACAGCCAGGTAGGTGTCAGCCAGGGCCATCCCACCACAATGTGCTGCAAGAAACTCAGAATGCACAGAAAAGCTGATTCAAAGATTGGGTTTATTAAAAACGTGAAACTAAATGAGCCTTTTGTCTTTCTTAATTATAACTTCCTGCTATATATGTGGACATATACTTTGGCACACAGGCTCCCCTCATCCATGGATCTGATAATCGTTTCTAAATGAAGATTCAAATCTTCATTTCAGCAATCAACAATCTCCTTTTTCTAAACACAACCAGAATGCTTCAATTTCCTAAAATTACCAAACCATAGTTTTACAGCATCTTTCCATGCTTATCATTTTACAGCTCAGAAAATGAGGATTAAAAACAGAAACATTTCTGGGTTTATCTATTTTGTGGAATATTACAGTTCTAACCTACTGTAACTAAATTTAAAAATGTGCATGTCTGTGTGTCTCCAACTTCGGATTTACAGGCTTACTAGGCTATGAAAATAGATTAGGAAATTGAGTACACTGCTCAATATTTGGTCTCTGTTTTTTATTTCTGTAGCTTGTTTATTTAAATAATTTCCTGAATTTGAATAATTTTTATGTGTTTACATATTTTGGTTTATTTTCTGTGCTTTCTCAATTCCTAGAATGCTAATAGCTCTGAAAATGGCAGCACCCATGTTTCTTGTGCTCCTGTGTATAAACAGCACTGGTAATACTGCATGTCTGTCAGCATCAAAATAAAACCCACAATAGGCTTGTTCAATCAGATTTTGACACAGACAACTGACACCAAAAACAACAGCTTGGTTTTGACTTAAACAATAATTTCCAATAGAATAAATATTTTCTTACTTGTGTAAGCTCCTCTTTTGAGTAATAGTTTACCTTCTGTGAAGCCACTGGCACCTGAAGATACAGGTACCAATCTCAGTCTCCTCTGCTCGTTTTTACCTTTTCTGGAATACATAAAAGAATAACTTTCTTACTCCAGCAAAGTGAAAGAAAAAGGATGTGTTGAAGACCTACATCTTGGGCATTATAGAAATGAAGACTCACTGCCATCCAACAGGACACTGAAAGCATCAAGAAATAAAAAATCTGTCAGAAGTTCTGCTTTGACAAGGCTAATAGGCTATTGCCCAAGGTAGTCCTCTCCCTTGACATTCCATTGACAATTTAACATTCCTCTGCTGTGGGGCAAGGTCAGATATTGATGATCTGTCCCTATGATTTGTCTCTATATAAAATTTTTGCAATGGGCATCATTAACATATTCAGTCATTAACACATTGGTGTTTTCAGTAATTTTCTCTGTCATCTATGCGCTACTCAACCCTCTCAGCAAGAGAAGTACCTAAATCTGTACTGGTAAACCAAGTGGTTTCCACACACTAACATTTCTCTGTACTTTCACCTACATTCTCACTCTGCAGTTTGGGGCACAAATCACATCATAGATCTATGATCCCATGAAGGTTGAAGACCCCAGAAATATAATGAAATGTCCAATGTTAGTGTAAAAGAAAGAAAAAATAACTGCAGTAAAAAGGGACTTTGTAGAGATATTGTGAGGATGAACTTATGACTGGAACATGCAATTGCTTTATTCTCTCTTTAGCTTTAATTTTGTTTCTGTTTTCTCATGGGAAGCACAAATTATATCCCTGGTGACCATTTAAGTGACATTTTGTAGATCATATAAAGTTATATAAAAAGCTTATAAAGTGCACTTTTGGAACAGGTTTAATTCAGGCTTGATCCATTCCAAGAAATTGCATTCTCTCACTATAAATCATGATTTATAACTTTTCCCATTAAACCTAAGGTTTCCACAACACCTGTCTGGTTTTAATTGCACTGCCTTTTCCAAATTAAAGCATTACAACTGGCTTGTTTTCCACTAATGTATGCTTAAACTGATCTTTACTTTATTTTATTATTTTTGTAATATTGAATAAAAGCCATCATACTGAAGAAATATCCAATATTTACATATTTATTATGCCAAGGGTCATTCTAGCAACAATTAATCACAAGAATTTTCATTTTATGGTTCTGCTTATATTCTGTCAGAATTAAATTGTCACAGGTAGTGGAATTTTAAAAAGAAAATTGAACAGAATTAATTTTTGTGATAATTCCAAAGAAACTCTGTTAGGCTGGATTTTAACTCTTTGGAAATACAGAATTAAATCTTTCCAATGTAAGCAAAAGTTTTTTAAGCCAGAAGTTGGTAGCTCAAAAGGGTAATATGTTTAAATCTTCTCTTGATTTACATTCTGTGTTTACATCACTGAGAAATATCCTGGTAACAGCAGTTACAGTAATAGAGTTAAATGAGTTTAAGAATGTCAGATTCACATCTTAGAGTCAGTATAAATTTGGTCCAGTGTTTCTTAACTTTGGAGATTTATTTAAAAGATATATATCACTACCCTCTGCTACATCATCTATAAAATAATATTTCTTAGCCCAGAGCCTCAAAAGATTTATATTACTTCTAGGGCACATAATAACATATTTCAATTCACACCTAAAATTTTCTGTACACTGACATCAATTATAAATATTGAATTTGCACGTGTCTCCTGTACCTTATTCTTCTTCCTCAGCAGTAATCCAAATTAACTGTATCATTCTGATCAGATATACCAGCCATTCAGCGTGAACACATGCATCTGATTATTTTCTCCTTTTTTTTTTTTTTGGAGGGGGGTGGTCATTTTATTCTTGACTACCAAATGGCAAGTGAAGCAACAGTGTGTTAGAATAAACCTTATGCAAGCATTTTATTTACAAGTTATTTCACTAACTGGGCATCCCATGGTCCAGCCAGCATTATTGTGCTCAAGTATGGGAATGGTGTAGTATAAGAATATCCTTGGGAACATACAAGACAATGGTTTGATGTGACTTTTTATGCTGCAGCACTGCTGAGTTAGGACTGTACTGTTCTCCACTCCTTGTCACTCTTTCCTTCTCTTCCCTTTAACATTCCCTCAGATCTGTGGCTTAACCTGGGTATCAGCACTTGATATTAGCATAGGCTAACAATAGGGGAGTTTTCTAATCCAGATAATTTTACAGAAGCAAATTAGTAGTGAGTGAGAGTGCTCCTAGGTTGGCAAGTAAGTGGTGATAACTCTCACAGGTGGTGAAAGCTCCCAGACTATGACATTGTAGAAGAACCAACTTTTTAACCAGCTGAGCTGCATTGGGAACAACGCATCTGACTGCAAACTCAGAAATATTGTGTCAGCTATTTTGAGAATAGATGTCAGCTGCACCTAGAGATTGCAAAAGGTCACATATGTTCATTATAGATAATATATAGCTGTCCCACTAGATAATGTAGTTCTTTATCTTTCTTTTTAATTATTTATTTGTTGGGCATTCATTATTAAATTAACTTAGATTTTTTTGTTTTCAAACAGTTCCAGGGTCAGTCCTGAGAGTTTCTTATATATTTCCTGAATATTCATATTTCAAACATGAAAAGACCAGTTATTTCCAAAACATTAATATTAATAAACCATTTTATTACATAAGTGTTGAAATTTTATGGCTTGACTCCAACAGTCAAGTATAACCAGAAAGGCTTTAAAAGTTTTGGGCTTTTTTCACTTTGACCTTCAGCCATTAATAGCTCTGGTGCTAAATGATGCAGGTGCTGTAAGTTGTATAATTTTTTTTGTATTTCCATCTAGGCAGATGGCTGGAAAATCAAACAGCTGTATTTTTTCTGAAAAACTGGAGGCATTGTTTCTTAGATAGAAAAAAAATTTATGATGGACAGGTTCAAATATTAGGGACAGTCCTACAAACTGCTGCAGCAATAAATGAGCTTGGATTCACCTACAGACCACTTAATGCCAAAGAAGATACAAACAGAATTACTTTGTGCCATAATGAGTTTTCAACTCCCTCTCAGTACACTGAGAGCCCTACTTGTTGTAAACATTTTATTAAATTAGAAAAGGTTTCAAGATTATCAAAATTAATTTGAGATCAACATGAAGTTTGTTTTTACACAATCTGATCTCAAAGATTTTATGAGTGATTGAAGTGCTTGAAAAAAGATGTGAATGCACTCTTCCTGTTCTAGAATGATCTTGGAGCCAGAAAACCAACTATTTCCTGGGCTCCATCCAAAGTTATGTGGACAGCAGGGGAGGGAGGAGATTCTGCCCCTCTCCCCTATTCAGGTGAGACCCCACCTGCAGTGCTGCATCCAGCTCTGGGCTCCCCAGCACAGGAAGGACATAGACCTGCTGGAGAAAGTCCAGAGGAGAAACACCAAGATGATTAGAGAGATGGAGCACCTCTCCTGTGAGAGAAAGAGGAAGTTCCAGGAAGACCTTATTGCAGCCTTATAGCACCTAAAGGAGGCTCATAAAAGAGATGGGTAGAAAATTTTCAGCAGAGTCTCTTGCAATAAAACAAGGTTAATGGACAAGGTTTTAAACTAAATCAGGGTAGATTCAGGCTACGTGCAAGGAAAAAAAAATTTTTACAATGAGAGTGTTGACTCTGCCCAGAGAGGTGATAGATGCCTTCACTCTGGAAACATTCGAAGTCAGACTGGATGGGGCTCAGAGCATCCTGATCTAGTTGAAGTTGTCCCTGCTCATTGCAGGGGAGTTGTTCTAGAAAAACTTTAAAGGCCTCTTTCAACCCAAACTCTTCTGTGATCTACCCAACTTGCTACTGGATTATATTAAAATATCTTTTTCTCTGAGTTCAAGTATTGATGAGACAGCACAGACCTAAGAATTTTGACCTTAATGTTACTTTTCTTCAAGACTATTCATGAAGAATTTGAATGCTACAGAAACATTATTCTGAGAAATTTTTGAATTTCACACAACAGGACTGAAAGAGATTATAATATTTCTGAGAAAATCAGGTTAATGAGAAACTACAGACTGAGTTATATAAAAACTATAGAAGAGTCAAGACTTTTTTATTGCAATGAAGCAGCAACTGTGATGAAAGAAATCCACACATTCTAAAACATTTTTAGGGGAAATTTAATGAGAAAAACAGCAGCACTAATGCTTTGTTAAGGCTATAACTGCATGGTGTAATGACCATTGGGTAAAGTACTGCATTTTAAATTGAATGCACTGGTTAAGAACCACATGGTATAGGAATTGTTACACTGTGTAAGAGAAAAAATGGGAATTTCAGAATACCAAAACCAGTGGAGCTTGTGGTGTAAAAGAGGAAACAATACAGAAGTTGAAATAGATTCACAGATTATTGCAGAGACTATCTAGATTACATATTGATGCAGTAGCAAAATGACTTAAAATTTTGGCTTTTAATGAGACAATATAAGAAATCATAAAAAATTCAATCTGCCCAACCAGAATAAGCATTCTCCAAGAATCATCCTCAATTTTCAGTATCACTTGGGCATTTTCAACTGTAAACTTTATGTGCTTTAAACATATAATTTTAAAATCATTTTTTTCTGAAACAGCCCTCAATCATAAATTAGATCAGCAGGATCAAGGCACACAATTGGACATTTGGGGTGATTAAAAATGCAATTGCTGATATGCAATAACTACATATACTTTCTGAATTGCATCTTGTGTAGGCCGTTTGTGAAGTTACCCAAACTGTTTAAGTACCTTTCTTTGGTGAACTTTCAAATTTGTACAAGCATAAGTTTTTCACAACTAAATAAAAAGAACAGAACATTTGGATCTGCATATGAACAGATGAAAGAGGACTCCAGAAGGGTAATGTTTGGCACAGTAATAAACTCATGGATGATAAAGCTGCAGTGGTGAGGACATCACAACATGAGATACAGCCAACCACCAGTGAAATGGAATAAGACACTCGGTAAAATTTTATGTTATAAACAAAAAGACAGTGTATGAGAACATGAGGAGGGCATAAAACAAAGAATGGGGAAAAAAGTTAAGGCCTCAGTGCTTTGTAGGAGATGTACATTTTTTTTCTACCTGAATAAAATGTCACAGTAGATCATGAGATCCCAAATATGTGTTGGATTCTTGACAAGCTCACAAAACTGTCATCAGAAGAAATTCCCTCACGCAAATACAGGCAGAGCATTTGCAACATATTTTGGTGTGATTGCAAATAAAACATCAGCAAAAATATAGAACCTGAGTTCACTGGTGTAAGACAGAAAAGAAAGTACAGAAAATGATTTAATCATTTTACTTACTAGAATTATACATACAAGCTTGAACAGCAGAAGAGATTCCTCTTATCTAAAATCTGCTTTGCAGAGAGAGAAGTAAAACTTTCTCTTTTCATTATCATTTTAATTTTATTCTTCCACTGTCTTCATCTCTACACATAGTATGCACACACCCTAAAATCCTCTGTCACATGCTTGTGTTTTAAATACTAATTTAAACCAATGTAAAATGCTAATTAAGAGGAGACTTCTGTATCGTTACTTCTACCATAATATAAATTCTCATGTGTATATTTTATAGAAACATGTATTATGTGGATAATAGGCCAGAAATAATTTTGTATAGAGGCAGCTATTAGATATCAAAAATGATGGACAACAAATACTAAAATACTAATGAATAACTAAACCCAGTTGTTGACTGGCCTTGTATAAGATCACTTTGGAAGAAAGAATTTTTCATCTAATTGCTGAATATGATTGTTTCAAACAACAAAATAATTCATACAAAGCAACCCATTCAAGAACTGAAGAGAATTCACTAAATAAAATACTTTTAAAATATCTTGTATTTGATTTCTTCTTGGATTTCATATTTGAAAATCCTATCTAATGAAGCTTTATCATTACCACTTGGTGGTGATTAAATACCATAATCCTTTTATTTGTGCAGATCCCTAGTGCTCCCCACTTTTATTAAAAGCAGGGTTCTAATGAAGCTCAGGAGGTGTCACTAGGTAATTACTACTTACAGTGTGAAATGAAGCTCAGTTCCAAGCCATTTGCATTTATGTGCTAAAACTAAATTATTAATGTGGATTTTTACACATTTTTAGGTTTAATTTTTCAGTCTAATGAAACCATAAATTTCAAGCTTTCAAAAATATTCCTATCTCTTATTTAATTCAATATGTAATTGAGAACACACTTTTGCTACAGATGGAGAGGCCTTTTCAAATTTGAATTAATTTGGTGTTTTGCTGAGTTAGTAGATTGAGTGCTACAGATTGCCTGATGATCATTACACTAAATCTTAGCTTTCAAATTAATGGAATGAAATTTTGGAAATTCACAAGGTCAGAAATATTTTTTGCAAAGGTGATAGCTATATTTTCTGCCTTTCTGAATGACTCCCACAAAGTGGTAACAGCTGGGAACAGTCAAAGGCAAAATTCTACTACACAAAAGTGAATAAACTCTGAGTTAATTTACATATTAATTTTACACAATATATTCAGGAATAATACACCATTTTAAATAAGTGAATATGTTATGTTTAGTTAGTTATGTTAGTGGTACAAACACTCTATGCAAAAAGTTCACAGGAGGTTTATCCTTAAAGTTCAAGGCAATGTACCAAGTTGTGAACACCAGACTGATGCACTGGCTTCAGTGAGTACCTTTTGAGGGGGGAATAAAAGAATTCCAAGCCAAAAATAACTTTACAAATAACCACATATGTAATTTTAATCCTTTTAAGTCCAGTACCATTTCCTCAAATCTTGCACAAATAAATCTGCCACTTGTATATTTCTCAGTGAAATGAATGACCACCAAGATGAGGGAAAAAACCACAAACACCAAGAACCCCATGCTCTTTCTACATCAGTATTCAGCACTGTTGAAGAATGTTACTCTTTATGCCTTATATGAGTATTCCTCTGGTCTTCTACTCTGAGCTAGGAAGGCTAAGAATGCCATTACCTTGGCTGTCTCAGCTTTCTCCACCACTTTCTACTGGCATGTTTGGTTGAGCATGATGAGAGGTACAAAAGTGTTTCCTTCTTAATAGTGTCGCTAATAAATGCCTGATTCTCTATTACACCTACTACTACACACAGTGTATATTTAAGAGCTATTTTATCCATCACTATTCAGAGACCACCTCACAAATCTTTGTTTATAGTAATGTGTTACAGTAGTTATTTCACAAAGCTATTGTTTGATATTCAGTACTGTCATACTTTGCCTTTGACAGAAGAGAGTAGCTATCATTGAGAAGATGCTAAAGGATTAATTGCTATATCCAGTTACAAAATCTATAAAGAATATGTGTCACAAAAATTCTCAAAGTTGCAATTGCAATTTAAAAAACTTGCCATTGATGATTACAGCTAAAATTTACAAATCCCCAGGTTCAAATTTTCTAGTCATGGGGGTATAAAACTCAGGGCAATGCCTTATTTTTGCTCCATAATATCTGTGACAAGCTATAATGCATCACTGACAATCTAGTGATTCATTAAATGAAAACTCCTTCCTGTTTACATCAATGCAGACATTCCCTGGGGGTTGTTCACAAAACACCTGTCCAATTGTACAGCATGCAAAGCATGAGGCATTTGCTATCTTATGAAATTCTCCTATTTCTTTTATTTCTTTTTTCAGAAACGTTAGCTTTAGAGAAATATTTCACATTCTGCCACCAGAATTTAAATATTCTCTCAGTGGGTGGAAACAGCAGACTGATAACCTCAGCACTGGTGTTCTCTACAACTCAGAAAGACGTGCAGCATCACACATAATTCAAAAGATTGCTTTGCATTTATTTCATCAACCTGTCCAGATTCTCTCTTCAAAAAAAAAAAAAACCCTTTTACCTTTGGCAGAACTATAATTCTGAAGAACAGATCACACATACAAAACTAAAAGCATAGTAGCTGATCCTAATCCAAAGAACTGAGAGACCTATTTGGCTTCCTACAGGGAAGCATGGAAAGAAATTAGCCACCTGCTGAGAATAATCCCAATGCTTTAGCTGTGAGGGGAAAGGGAGGAAATCAGTCTGGAGCAAACCAACGGAGGATTATAAACCCATGCATCTATCTAACTTACTACACTGCCTTAAAGTGTGCAGCCTCTGTTCACTTTGAATGAAACCACTGCTCCATGCTGAGTCTCTGCTCAATTTCTTCTGACTGAGGAGATGCTGCAGCACAGTATCCTGCAGCTCCACCAGGCACACCCAGTAGGTGGGACCATACCTCAACACTGCATCACTCTCAGATTGTGTGGCAGCTGCTGGTGCATCTATCTCATTTGGAAAACACTTATTTGGTTGCTCAAGTTACTGCACTCCTTCTCTGGTCAGGTTTTGGATAATTGATGTGACTCAGTCTTCAGAGGGGAGAAGTTTTGGACCTGCATGCAGACAATACCAGGGCTCGTGCATACTCCAGGTCAGAAAGTGATGCCTCACAAAAGGAAGCATCAGGGAGCAATTTTTATTTTAGGAAGTCAGCACGTGCATAAACTCCTTTAGAAGTTTTGGCCTCTGGCCAGGTTCTGTGCTGTCTAGAGGAGCTGAAGTGTTGTACAGTTGAACAATTTAGTACACTGTATAAATTGTGCCCTACATATGCTGTATAGCTGACCGACTCTCATAGCTCATTAAAAATTAGAGCTAATTAAAGTTTCCACCCACTTTTAATTTCTAGGGAGTGTTCTCTCAACAATGCTTGAATAACTGAAATTGAGAGCAGTTTTACTTCTGAAAAAGTAGAGATGGGATGATTAAAAATAAATTATATTAGACACAATTGTGTTGATCCAGCTCAAGAGCTCTTGCATTGTGTCACACCCCTGTGAAACAGTTGGGAATTCCTTCTTCAGTGCAATGGGACAAATCTTCATAATTTTGGCAGTACTTGGCCCAGAGGGAAAAATTTCTGGTAAAAACATTATATCCCTGAAAACTAAAATTCTGTTTCTTTAAAACAGAAAGCATCAGCATATTTGTACCATGACAGTCTGTCTCTGATCTACCTGTATTCCATGGACAGTAAATTAAAATATTAGGAATTTAGTCAAAGATAACTTTCTCTTCCACATTTGTAATAATGCACAGCATGGAAGATGACCAATAATGTAAAACAAATTGCTTAGGCCCCACACAGAGACATATTTGAACATTTCCTTTAATCTGTTTCATTGCATAAAGCACAAAACCAGTCTCTTCCCAAAGCATGAGCTACTACATCAGTTTCTTGGTGAGAAGTACCCCTAAATCCACAACGACATTAAAAGCCAAACCTATGATTTGGGTTAGGATTTGGGTGAGTAATTTTATCTAGATTTAAAATTATGTGACAGATTTCATTGTCTTAGGAAATCCAACTTTGAGTTTCAATTCATCAAATTATAGACTTGAACAAAATATTTTATAAAAGACTGCATTGATTTTTTTTTGGCATAACTGAAAACTTGCTTTGTAAAAACCTTAGGAATAAGTAAAATGCTTATGGGACTGAGAAGAGCAACCCTTAAAGCAGATGTTACACTTCCAAGAGTTTAAAACATGTAATTTCTAAATTTATTAAATAATTTTCAGTCATAAAAAAAAATCCACTGAAATTTGGTGTGCTATACGTACACACAAATTCATTTGGACTTTTTGGAAAAAAAAAAAAATTAGTATTAAGGCATTTTTCAGAGTTCCCTACAGAAGAAACAGCTATACTTGGTCCAGGAACTGAAATAATTGTTATAATTCTTTTAAGTATGCAACCTGTGTTGAGTGAGAATGATATTAAGTTTTCTCTTTTTTGTAACTTTTAAAGCTCGAATAAAATACATTGATTCACAGTGCAGATAGGGACTATCATAGGAATATTTTTGTCACTTAAATAGTTATTCTTTTACACATTACAGAAAACTACACTTGTAACTTTATCTTAGAGACAATAAATGTTAAAAAAACTCAACAATCTTGAGATTAAGCTACAAAAACTCTGCTGAAGGACTGTCATTAACTATTTTCAAAGGGGGAAAGGGAAAATATCTTCCAGGGTTGAGCAAGGTGATGTTGTGCCTAATCTTGAGGAAATGATCAGTAATGGGACCCTTCAACCTGCTTCAGGAGGTGTTGTGGCTGCAAAGAACGTCCTGAAATGTTTCTACACCAATGCAGGCAGAGTGAGAAACAAACAGGCTCAAAGCTTTGGCCCAGTCCCAGGTATTGGATAACACCTCCATAAGTGAAACCTGAGGGAGTGAGTCCTGTGATCAGAGTGCCCTGTTGGATTATTCTGGGCTCTTCTGCAGGGAAACACAGGGCAGAATATGGGGAGCCATGCACTGTGTGTAACGGAAGGGACAGAATGTATGGAGCTCACAGCTGGCAATGGCACAGTTGAGAGCTTCTGCGTAAGAATCAAGGGACAAACAAATAAGGTGGATGTAACTGTGGGAGTCTACTGCAGCTCTCCAATTCAGGATGATGATGCCAAAAAATTCGTTTTTGAGGAATCAAGGACGCTTCCAAGTCAACTGCTCTTGTCCTTATGGGGCTTTCAGCTTGTAAGAAATCCACATCATCACACGGCATTAAACAGCTGGTACAACTTGGGCCAGAAGATTCCTAAACAATCTGTCACACATACAGTGTAATGTTTCTGAATCTTGTGTAGCTTTTGATAACAGTGTTTCTGTAGCTCTCTGAAAATAACTCACCTTGTAGAAGCTAAATCATTCCTTTTGGTCACTGCAGTACTGCTTTATCACCTTGAATAAGTGTTTTCTGATCCTGTTTCTGCAATTTACGCTGTTCCCATGAGCTTTTCTATGGATTTCTTGCTGTTACGGTGTAAGTTATTTTTCTAAAAAGAAGCTGAGAGACATTATTTATTTATTTTGGGTTTAGAAAAATCAAAACCATGTCTTAACTCTGCAGAAAAAGGTTAGAAAAATGAATGGCCTAGAATACATGTAAAATAAGTATGATTATACTGAAAGCTTATAAAGGTCTGTATCAGAAATTATAGTTCAGCATAAAAGATTCAGAATCCTACACTAAGCTTGTTTTCCCTTTGGTTTGGGTTATGTAAGATCAAACTCAGCCAGTATATAAACATGTGGAAGATAGTAATACTTTCAATACAAATTTCTTTTCCCTTCTGGCTAGATGTGGCTTATTTCTTTAAGTGTTAGTAGAAGAAGCCAGCTCAGATAATCTTTAATTTTGTTTTTCTTTTAAACTATCCTGTTTCTAAAGAAAAGGTCTATTATAATGTCCCTAGAACAGAATTAAAATTAAAATTATTTAAAATTCTATTTCCTACTACTATTATTGGTATAATATTTCAGTTTTGGATGCATTGCTGTATCTCATGTTCCTTATTCTGTTGCAATTAGACAAACATCTGTACAGATGTCGTTAAAGTAAATTTTTTTTTTATAATAGATGAAGGTGTTGAGCTCAATATGAATCAATTTTAGATCTGTGAAATTTGTGGCACTTCAGTATATATGATGATACCATGAACTATTACTGTTTCAGAAACCTCAACAGCATAATATTTACCTATCTATTAAAAAGTTATTTGCCGAACATTTCATTGTAGGAAAAATACTATTGGAGTGGTCAAAACAGCTCTACCTAGAAAAGATTATGATTCCTCAGGAACCTTATCTTGGACCTTCTATCTTTTCCAAACTGTAAAATTTCTCACACTTACTGCGTACTCAAGAAAATGCATGCACAGGCCTACACACACACACATACATCCAAACAAAAACTATATTTGAAGAGGGATACCACATGAATTCTTTAAGAGGACCAACATTTAGATTACTTTTTCCTAAGTTAGCATCAAGACAGATGTTTTCACATGCCAAGACCAATATCGTAAAACATCAATGAATTTCAGATTCAGATGAGACAAATCCTTCTGCTAAACACAGAAACATCCATCATCCCATACAGAGTCAAGGATGAAAAGACATGCCATCTACTTCTCATTTGTCTACTGAGCAGAAGTCGGCAATTTTTAAACAATTATAAATAAATCCATTTGTTGTAAACAGTGTTTGCTATAAGCAGCAGGTAGAGACGTACACAATGTTAAGGTCTCTGAGCTACTCACTGAATCACTGACAGCTCTACTTGTAGGAAAGGAACAGTCACTAAAACAAATGGCAAATATTCATCTATCTACACATTGTTGTTGCCTAAAGAGTATTCCACCAAATGGACATTTCTCTCCAGTTATGACTAGCTCATTCCAGACTCATCCCTTTTACAGCTTCTGTTGTGTATTACATCAAAGGTGGCTGGTTTCTTCTGTTGAATGAATAATTCTGATAGAAACATAGTTCTTTAAAAACTCCACCTTCTTGTTTCTTTTTGTCATTTTGAGAATAAAATTGCACCCCCATATATGGAACTAAAAGTAGTGCAGATCATTTGATTTTTGTACTGCACTGGTGCTACTGCAGTGGCTACAAAAGCATAAAAATATTTGTAAGGACACAGCTATTGGAAAACGTGCTCTTGTGAGGAAGTGCATAAGACAGAGAATATTGGTTTATTTGAGGGGTTTCATAAAGAACTGCCCGTGGATGGTTTTATAAATCTGTCTCCAGGGATTTACAGTCTTTATCCTCCTTTTGCTTCTACCCTCTACTTCAGAATAACCCTTTAAGGCTTCTAACTTTGCTCTCTCTTTTCCAGAAACATGATATACTACATCTCAAATGGAACCCTTCTGTTATTTGGGTTTGGGTTGAGAGCCCAGACATATTGCAAAATGAAACAAACAAAATATTGACTGAGTCTTGGCTTGCTTTTTTCCAATATTTTGTAAGGCAATTGAGAACAAACTCTACACCTTGGCACCTAGAGCAAGAAAGTGCAATGCCTGTTTCATCCCCTTCTTCTCCCTAACTGGGAGTGCTCTGTAAGTGCTCCCTAGCACAGCATGTTTCTAAAAATAACCAAGAAAGGCACAGTAACAAAAGGCTTCACCCAAAACACCCTGAGTCAGTGAAAAGGCCCTCAGTAACTACAATTTTTGCATCTCACTACTAAAGATCTATCTATAGCAAGCAATTCATTAAACCTAGCACAATCCCATTTCCAGTAACAATAGCTCAAATAACTACTTAAAAATCCAGGAAAATTTATGCTTGAAAATTCTTTATTCCAACAGTAATTAAAATTGTGTTATATTCTATAGTATAATTTTATAATGCTTAATATATATTTCTGCCACTGGGGAAGACTTCAGATCATTCCTTGTTTTTGAATAGAGGATATCCAATACAAAATGGCAGATAATAAATTTTGTCTCATGTCATTAATTTAGTATCAATGACTGAATACAGAAAAAGGTAGAGATGAGTGCAAACTCTGCCATGCAATAAGGAAAATCAAATTATATTATTTTCTGCTTCAGTATTTGATTAATCACATTTGCTGACTCCTTTTATTTTTGGCTTAAATATCAAGAAAGTGAGATGATGAGCAGCTCAATACAAAACATCACCTTGTTCGTTAACAAAGGGTGCAGAGGGGGCACAGGGGAGGTATGACCTAACTCTTGTCACCATTGCTCTCTGATTTATATTTTCTAGCACTAGCAATGCTTGTTTCATTATATATTATCATGATACAGTAGAATACAATACAAGAGGTAAAGTCAAATTTTTTTTGATTCTTTTTTCTACTCCTTTTTACCCATTTATGGGCATGTGCCAGGAAGAGCGTCTGCAAATTAGAACAGAAACACAATGTGTCACTGTATATTTTTCTTTTCAGATGAAACAATGTTTCTCTTTTCTGCCTTCTGTTTTAGAAACAATTATTGTCCTTGGAAAGCTCTTAAAATGGCATTGCTAAAGTCATTGGATTTTGAAGTGCACTTTTCTTGTTTAGTTAAAGTTTTTAAAATATCTATAAAATATCTCTCTATTTTGTCTAGTTGTGCAGGCAGGTATCTCCAGTGCCTTTGCAGAAAGTCCACATTTCATGTCCAGTTTATGACTCAAGGGAAGTCAAATTGTATTTTAAGGTGGTGATTTTTCTCTGTTGCCTGCATATAAATCACAATAACATAAAATTATTTTCCCAAAATATCGTAATTTGAGAATTTTAAAGTGTTACGAGGGAGAAAAAAAGAGAGAAAAAAGAGAGAGAAAAAAAAAGGAGCAAATTTTAAATGATAGTTTAAATTGTATAAACCCCATGTGGGAACTATTTTCCAAAAGGCAATCTTAGGTAGTCAGCAGACACTCAGCCATTCAGGCTGGGCCATACAGACAAAAAAATGTAACTTTCCAAAGACAATTTAGCACTTGGGCATCATTCTGCTCTTGAAATATGCTCAAAATTCTCAGTGGAAAAAGAATACTTAGACAATGACCTTTTCAAAATCTCCTCCTGCAATATGTGCTGCTTTTAATGTTCTGTTCATTATATCAGGTGGAAAAATCTCCTGACCTAACAGCTCTCCTCTGGAAATGCTGCTTCAGCAAAGCTGAACCTGCTGATTTCCAATTTTTGAGGCAATGCTGACCGACTTCTTGCCATTCACCAACCTCCCCATGCTAGAAACTGTCCCAAAAGTGGAGCTCCTTGACTTCATGGATTCCCAACAACTTGTTTCATGGTGTTTTGGGGAGACATGGTTCCCAGTGTTTCCCACCCTCTGGCAAACAGGAGAGGCAGCAGAAGAGCTCACAGCCCCCAGCCACACCATATAGCTTGCCAGACATGCAGGTAGCAGCAGTCTGCAGAAGCAAACTCTGAACCCCAGGGCACAGGAATTTGCCTGGTGAGAGGTTTTAACACCCAAGTAGCTGCAGATATAGAAAGCCTGGTAACCTTGATGATGCCAGTTTTGTGACAGCTTGTTCATATGTAAGCTGCTGAGGAGCTGGCTGGCTGCTAACCCACTGCCTGGCCGTGTAAAGGGATGCCAGTGTCTGATAAAAGGTAGACAGGAGATGACTGGATGATCCCCTCTGTCCTGGGTTGGTCATATGACCTGTTTGTATCCCCAATCGTCCTCTTGCTTATGCTAGACATTAAGCTCTACAGCTTTAAGTTAGACCCAGAGAGACAGAGAGAGTGAAAGTGGAGGGGAAAAAAAAAAACCACTCGCCGTTTGTCTGCAGGAGTTGCATCTTATCACTTGGAAATGGCCTTGAGGCTGCGTTCCAGCCGGACAGAGGTTTTTTTTTTATTCTCTCGGTGTGTTCTTGAAGGCACACAGCAGAGGGTCTCCTCGGATCTTTCTCGGCTTTTTGCAGGGAGAGACTTTGTTTCTTTTGCTGGGTATTTTTATCTTTTTTCCTCCTCCTGGGACTGGTTGGCATCGCGTGGGCCCAAGACACCAGGGAATCCCCGGGGGGTCCCCCCTCTCCAGCCGGCCCGGCAATCGCCCCCAACCCTCCCCCACTGGAGAACTGAACCGGACTCAGACAGACTCTGAAACTACCATCCCTTCAGAGGAAGGAGAGGTTTCATTGTTTTCATATTATCCAAATTTTTCCTATGCTTGTGAATATTCTATTTGTTAAACAAATAGTTTTTTCCATTTTACTCTAAGGAAAATTCTTCCCGGACCTATAGAGGGAGGGGTGGTTTGGAATCGGCTCTTCCTAGAGGAGATCCCCCCCAGAGGGTGTCCTAAACCAGGACACCCTCTTAAAACCCAACCTCATGTTTATATCCTACAAATGGTCTGTACGAAAAGCAAATCAGAAATTACAAATCTGTTTATATGCATGCTTTGTGAACCAGTTTTATGAGACTAGAGCTATAAATTGTTATAACAGGTGAAAGTTTTGTGAGCAGTGAGAAATTCATTTCAGCCAGAAAAAAACTTTTGAAGGATGGCAATGCAATTACAAGCACGGGGAAGTCCTTGAAGAAGGTATTGGCTATATCTGCAAGAGGCCACAGGGAACCTGAAAAGCATAAGTGTTCTCAGCAATAGTTATGTCTGCACTATGGCTAGATTAAAAGTTTTGAATAAAAGCAGGACAAGTATGACAGTCTTGAACAAAAGGAAGAGAGCATGAGGACCCTGCTGTGGCTATTTTTGAAAGCATTCGGCAGGCAGGGCTCTCTTAGGTAGATATCTCAGCCAAAAGTGTTACTATAAAGGTCAGTATAACTAGACATTAGGCATTCAGGGTAAAGCTCTTCCGACAAGGATTAATTAACTGGGTTTCAGAGATGGTGACTGAGTGCCCTTTTAGTAGTAAATTCCAAACAAGTCAACTGTCAGTGTCTTAGAAAGAAATTCCAAAGCAAGCCCCAGGTGTCAGTTTGTTTTAGGCTCCCAGATCCTGGGTTAATTGGTTCCTGGTGCTCACAGACAGCCTGGTAGCCTTGCAGCTTAGGGCACAAGCTATTGTCATTCACTGCAGGTATTTCCAGCAAACTAAAAAATTCCACATCAGTTGTAAAAATATCTGGAAGCCCCATGGAAGACAATGTGGTCTATGAGCTGACCTTTTGTTCAGATTTGTAATTTAAAAGCCCAAAATCAACAAAAGCCACCAAAGCAAAGCACAGACATCTTAACAATAAAGATCTGCATTTTCCATTTGGCTCTATTGTCCATCACTTCAGAAAGTTACATCAATACTCAAAGCAATATGTAGCTCACTCTGCATACTAGTGATCAATTCTTTAAAAATGAAGCTTATAGGGAAATGTAGAGTCTATAAATTTACAGAGCACACTTTACAATTTTACCAAGTTTTACTGTTTGCCTGTTGCAAAACAAGACAGTGATTAGACAAGGGAAATCATCTTCAGCCACTGCCCCCAAAAGAATACAACTTGAATAAAAAGCTCAGCATCATTCATTATTTGTCAGTGTAACTCAAGACCCCATGGGAAACCACTCCTGGGGAGGCTAATCCAAAGCCACAGAGAGAACACACAATATTACCTCTTGCTTGGTTTTTCACAAAGCTTTTTTAGTGTGTAGTGAGCAGAAACCCACAGAGCCCTCACAAACTCAGGAAAGAGGAGATACAATTTGAAAAGCAGAGCGGGATATGATGAGACCTGAGCTTGGGAGCCATTTCACAGTCTGCAGAGGTATAACTGTGTAGCAAATATAAATTGCTTGCTGAAGTTAACTTTTCTTAAAAGAAAAATTCCTGGTGACAAGCATGTGCTCTTCCTCTCTCTCTCTATGCATGCACGTACGTGAGCAAAACCCTGGCAAACTCTGACAGAGGTCAGGGCTAGAGATCTGATATTCATTTTATACTGCAGATACAGAGGTAGCTAATGTACAGTCTGTTTACATTTCATCAAAGATTGCAGGTTAAAAATACAGGCACAGCGCCCTGATATTTAGGAAAGTGATACGTAGTTACCCAAATTAACATGATTAATCACACACACAGCTGTCTCTTCCCATTTTCAGCAGTCACAAACAACAGCAAGGATTCCTCTGCTCCAGTGCTATTATTCTGCTCAGCAACGATTTGTTCAGAAAGATCCTGAACTGGCTGTATAAATGTGACCTGTAATAACAGAATAGAGTAAACCCCAATATGAGTACACTAATTGCAAGTCTCCTACAATTCAGTTAAGAAAAAATATTTATGTCAGCATGATTTTGAGCAGGGTAAATGCTGTTGGATATGCATACTTTTTATTTTTTCGCTGTTTCTGACGTGTAGTTCACTAGTTTGGGAGTACACAGTCTGTAACCCACCATTTTGCACCCACCATCCATGTTTGCTTTCTCCCCTGCATCCTAGATGATTGAATTAATATGGGAAATATAACTTGTTTACCTTTTCTGACAATTTCAGTACTTGCTTCTGGCTTCTTCCACTTTTATAGCAGTGGACAACCTCTGATTCACAACTCTGGATCACATTGTAGTGCTTTTATATTCAACAACTTGGCATTAATGTCACTTCCAGTACATTTTCAAAGGTGTTTGGAAGCTCCAAATGTCCCTTATTTAGAATTAGGAATTAAAGATTTATGTTACGGGAAGTAGTTATGAAAGTTACAACATTAGTTTCTGATCTCACAGACAAAGGGAGGTTATTTCAAAGTTTATCTTTAAGGATCAGAAGAAGAAGAGACAATTACAGTTTAGGTTTGCTTACTAATGGATAAATTATCACACCAGATCTTCAATGGATTGAGGAAGCTTAAGCGTGGTTGAATGGGCAACCGTCTTTTCCAGAAGCTCAATGCTTTCCTCAGTTAACCAGACATTTTAATTTTGCACCAGCTACAAACTTAATGAAACAGCATGGTGTTATATACATGTATATATAGTATATAGATACTACATTTATAAAATATTATTTAACAAAAATCAGGCCTCAGAATACTGTTATAGTACAGAATATAGCATGTGAATTCATAGCACAACACTGAAAGAAATACTAAAGAACTCTTGTAGTGGTCTCAAATTTCCAAGTGGTTCCCGCAGTTAAGGACTGAATTTGTCTTATATATTTAATTACTGCTTTAGAATTTGCTGTTGAGAACAGCTAAATTAAAAAAAAAAAAAAGCCATTAATAATGTGAAAGCTCCAAAAGCATTGGTTTGTACCACCAGAAATAAAGTACTCATGAGAGTGTTCTGCCTAAAGAAAAAGACAGTGGTAATACAAAATTATTTTGATCTGCAAGAGTAAAGTAAATTTCAGTTTCATAGAAAATATTAAAATAATTCCCTTATTGTTCATCACATTGTTAACTTTAAAAGTATTTCAAATAGGATAAAAATATAAACTGTTCTAATTGGTGAGTGTATTTTAGCACTTACTAAAACTCTTAACACAAAGCGTGGCCTGCTTTGCTATAAATAACCTGGTTTGTTTCTTGTCAGTGCCAGGACTCTATTAAGACAGAAAGTTGAATCTGATGTGATTTGCCTTTGAAAAAACATTTGAAGTGGTACAAACTCCACAGCCATCCTGGTGTCACACGGTAATTTTCTCTACACGATACTAAGGGATAATGGACTGGTCTTCTCTTACAGGGATATAAAAATAGTACAAAGATAACAAGGGTCAGATATGTTGCATTACAGAATTAATCTTGAACTGTATTGTTGTTACAAGCTACTGGGATGTGTTTTCTCTTTCAATTTATAGCTCCTTTTTTAAAGTGTCACTTCTCTTAGATTAGTCTTTAAAAGCAGAAGATTTGGGGTGTGTCTATTTTTCTTTGTACACTATTCTCTAAACTTCAATATATCCTACAGAATAAGCTGATGTTCCAGGAGCTAAATCAGAAATTACTTGTGGACTTCACCTGATTAACCATGAAATCTCTTTATTTTCTCTCTGGGAACAACATCAGCCCAAAGCATCATGTGGCTTAAATAAGGAGAGACTGTTGCAACAATATTTCGTGCACACGTCTGTCTTGGAAATAGAAATGTGAATCTAGATTAGACATTTAATATTAAGACTAAACTTTTTTTAACTTTAAAACAGGATCGAAAAAATCAAATGCAAAAATGTTTTGATGAAATAAACTCAGAAAAATCAGAAAATACCCTGGGGGGTCTTTGCAGCCATGCTAAATGTCTTTTCATAAGATTCATGGAAGCAGCAGTAGGGAACCAAATTTCAAGAGAAAAACAAATAAAGTAAACTTTTTAATGTATGTGGAAATTCTTGTGGGAATAAACATTCACAACTGCTTAACAGACAAAAAGAATGGAATGTCTATACAGATACATGCACACTCCTCTTTTGAAAGTAGACATTTAGAAACAGTTAAAAACAACAAAAATATATTTTTCAAACTTGACAACATACTAAAGAATTTAATCATTTTCCCTGGCTTCCTGTTCTGTGGCTCAAGAGATGCCAGTTCCAAAGAGGTCACTGGTTCAAACACAGAAAAAGTTGTTAGAATACACATTCTCTTGGTAAGCCGTATTTTCCACTACTCCAAAACTTTGATCAACATTGCTTAATCTTGTAATGTTTCCTAGCAGTGAAAGAAATCCCTTAGTTTTTATTCAATGTTCTTTATCCGTTTCCTAGATGCTGTACCACACAAGCATGGAGAAAAAAAAAAATTGCATCCCTTACATTCAATATAAAAAGTATTCTGCTTTAACAATTTCTTATGTTCAGCCTAACACACAAATGCTGCTGAAATCATATCTCATGAGGCTTTTAACAGCCTTGTCTGTAAAGGCTGATGGCACTCATGGTCTGGAATTGATGATACCAGATCCCTGAGAAAGGACAGCCTCCAACAGCCAGAGCAGAAGTTCCAACCCCCTGAAAGTCAAATAGACATTACAGTAGTTACACACCATCACCTTGTGACACCAGGGTTTGGTGAAAAAGGCAAATAGCTCATTATGAAATATATACAGTACTTTCACCTCCAGCATTTTCAGTGTATACCTACTTTGGTGAATACCAGGTTCTAGTTCCTTTTCTAAAAGGAGGAACCTTGCTTTTTAAAAGGGTGTTGTATGCTCATCCCAGTCTGAGTATAATCAGTCATTGCTGTGCAAGGATGGGAAGGGCTGATGATAATAATTCTTTATTTCTAAATAGAATAATTTCCCACACTACCTGTAGAAAGGCTTAAGGCTGTCATGAATCAGAAGTTACTCCTCGTTTTACAGAGTACAGTGCTCAGTAATAATCTCTAGAAAGGTTTGACTTTGGAGGTGAGGACAAGTTTAAATTTGAAAAATTCGTTATCCATAATAGACCATAAGGCTTTTGAATTATAAATTAACAATAATAAAATTGTAGTAGATAAAGATGTGCACAACTGAAAAGAAAAAAAAACCCAGCAATTTAATAGGATTTTTTATTTTAAAATCCTTACCTACCAAGATTTTTTTTTTTCAAATGAGATGGGATTAAATCAGGTTTATAACAATGATTAGTGTTTTTGTGCATGTAGCTTCTGGCTCAAAATTATGACTTTACAACTATAAGTAATATTACATGTTTGGTGCCTGAATGGAATTATAATGGTTATCTAAAAGCACACAAACTCATCTTTAAGAAATGCAGCACTTACGGATATTTCATTTCTGAACCAAGAAGTCATTTCTTGTGAGTGAAGAATGTGAGCATAATGAGAAAAAAAATCAATAGTCAGCAGAATTGTTTCAAATAACTGAGTAAGTAGCTTTTCTTCTAAAAAGGGCATTTTAAAAAGTGTAATTCACATTGAAGGTTTTAACTGAATGGCAGAAGGTCAGGAGTTTTACTGTGGTTACTTACAGTGTGTTGCTGGAAAGTCACTGACACCTATTATACTGGAGCAAAGAAAAAGATACCTTTATCTGTAGTTCTTACTATAATCTGTGCTATTTCTTTTCAAAAGGCTTAGCTATTAAAATATATATATTTATAAAGAAATCCCAGAAATCTGGTACCATTACAGAATGCTTTGCAGTGTTTAAGAGAGTGTCAGCATTTATTTTATAAACCTTTGCATTCAAAGGTTTATGACTGAGTCATAAAAATGAGTCCATTGTACAACTTCACTTATTAACTCTCACTGTAGGAGTCTGTTCCCCCACCCCACTCTTTCTCCTTTGCTAAATAGCCAGATTTTCTTTCTGTGCCCAAGTTACAGATACATATTTTTAGAAATACTCCTTTATGAGTGATTTTCTTCCAAGTACTTTCCCTTCACAATTACACAGCATGGCATTTTAGAGATAATGTAAAATTTTAATATAAATGTAAGATGATCTCTCGGCTTTCAAAGACATAGGTTGTTAACAACTGAATAAGTCTAACACATTTAATCCCCAATTCCTGAGCTACTATTTTAGCTTACCTCATTCATTATTGAGTAAAAAGTTCCTTATTTGTAGCTTCTCATTGTTGTTGTTGCAAGGCTCCACAGCATCCTCACCTGATTCTAAACCAGTCTGCCAACACATGTAGGAACATGAGAAACAGAACTACATTTTCATGAAATATTTGCAGAAAAAAACCCACCTTGCCTCCTTGTGTCTCTGTGATGCAGGCACAGGTCATAAGACTAGCCTCACATATTCTTAGCAGACTTTGGTGTTCCAGTAGCTCTGGCACTTCTGGTAAGAGTGTTCCACTCCATATTGTGAAGGAATTTCATTAGATCTGATATTAGATATCTGATGAAATTCTTTACATTGCAATTCTTCAGGGACAAGCTGCAAGCCACCAGAATTCATAGCTGCCAGCTATAGTTACAGTAGTCTTCCACATCTATGTTGTTGCATATGTATCTTCCCAATCCTACACTCAAGTTCAAACCATCCAGAACTCTCCAGCATCTCTCTTTGACTACTCTAGCCCAATCAGCACTGAAAAGCAGACACTGACCTGATTGTTGCTGCCTCAGTTGGAAACAGCCCTGTTTCCACCTAGCACTGTGTGGTAAAACAAACATCTGGCCTACAGCACTTCACTCTTTGCAAAAGATCTGCAAAAGTTTTACTTCTCAGCACCAGTCCATTCTGATTGTCTAAAGGAAGGAAAATAAAGAGAATAGCCATGAAATACAGAAAGAGCTGCCTGAGCTGCTGGTGATTAGGCAGGGGGGATGGCTGAGAGGAGAAAAATGTTCTCATATAAATAGGTCTCATCAAAGACAGCCACTCATGTGGTTCCACCTTGGGCAGCCTCTAGATGAGACAAGATTTCTCATGTCTGCTGCTGGGTGAGAGCTGCAGAGACCCTGTGGTTCTGGAACAGGACATGGATGAGCTTTGCCGTACATTCATTCCCATTGCTGCATTCCTGAGTGATCTAACAGAGCACTGGCTTTTCCTCAAGGAGTATGCTGATGTAATATAATAAAAAAGGTTGCATTGCTTTGGCTGTCAAACATAAAGATAAATGCACTGACATTCCCAGAAATAAGGCAGAGTTGTGTTGTACATTTATGTCTGAAGAGAAAACACATCACAATTCCACACAGTGAAATTTCCTGTTTTCATTCTTTCCTATTTATTTATTCACCTATTTATGTGCTCTTGGCCATTGAGTTGCCTCAACTTTCTCCCCTGGGACATGACGCTTTCAGCCGGCCTGTTGAAACCAGTTCAGTACTCAAGAAAGTTATGATTTACAGCAGGTAAAATTTGGCTATTTAGTTGTTTATGATATGTTGACAGTGTTCAATTAAGTCCTCTTAGGAAAGAGATATTCATACATCTACTTGTGTCTCAGCATTCCTAACTAGTTATCTCAACAACTGACAAAACTGAATAGACTGATAGCTCTTAGTTTCTCTATCCTCTTCTCTTCCTGTAGTCTATGGAGAGTCGAAACTCCATTGAGAAGGTACTGGATTTGTAAATAATATTTCTAAAAAACTTATATGTCTCTATGGAAAAAAGAAATAAGATATTCTAGACTCACATTTCTTTTCACTTAGTGTGATCTACACAGTATCTGCACAGCTTGGATTTTTTTTGCACAAGTATCACTAACTTCTAGAGTGATATCTGAAAAATTAACCCACCATATTTATTCTTAATTATGAAATGATGATAGAAAAATTCCATAAGCCACGAAATACTTTTAAGTCCTATGTGTAATGGCTATTATTTAAGTAACTTAAAATTCAGTCATTCTTCTCACAGAAATATATGCAACCAAAACAAACGAAGCAAGACAAACCACAATCGACCAAAAAAATCCAAATATTTATTACTTTTTTCCAGACTTTTTCTCAGTAATTGAAATACACCAATCCACCAGTATTTAGCATGCGTAACAAGGAAGCACAGCTTCATTAACAAGACATCATCAAATGGCAGGAATCCAAAGAAAGTTAATGGTTTCAGAAGCCCTTGGATGAGCCAATGTATTTTTATTTAAATATTTAATGGGTCACAAGTTACGGCTGCATATTTGTTACAATCTTTCTAAAATCACAAGAAACCTAAACCTTGGTCTTTTGCTATTAGATATGTACAGTGGCTATATTATGACTGGGAAAAGAGAAAATCAAAATTGAAGCTGTCGCTAAATTTCCAAATTAATATGCTGAACAATGATATTCCAGGGTGAAATGCAAGCAAAATTATTTACTATTAATGTTCTTATAAAATTTAAAGCTCAAAAATAGTTTTACCCACAGACAAATTACATCCACTCTTTAGAAAAGCCAGCCTTGGAATCAGCATTTCTGGATCATTTCTTAATGGCGGCCACTTTTCTAAAAATAATGCTGTCTGTGCTCTAGCAAAACAAGGACATGTTAATCATAGAGTCAAAGTACAAATCAGATGGCTGAAGTAAAAGAAAGCTTACAAAATAACTTTTAAATTTTTTGAAATATTTTCCTAATTGCAGAGACAAGTAAAGCAACAAAGGAAGCCAATTTCACAGCTAAAATTTTCCTGCACTAATATCAATAGACATTTTTCTTTTAGCAAGTCAACAACCAAAAGAGGCTGGTTCTGTTCTGAGCCATCTGCTTTATTGTATTTAAAATTATACATAATGATTATATGAATTTGAACATTTAACATTTCTGGCTACTCTGAGAGAAAAATGCAATTTCGTAGTCCAACTTTTCATTTATAGTTTGGCTTATGCACTCACAAGGGAGAAAACAGTTGCTCTGCAGCAGTTGTTTAGGTCCCCAGCCATAAAGTGAGTCAAGATTTTGGAGAGTTATATAGAAGGCTTTCAGGATTGCTTCAGCCTACACTGAATTACCAATAATATCAAATGAAAGTAGCCACAAATGAGATAATTTTACCTCCTTTGCCAGGGAAATTACTCAGGAGCAGTCCTCAGTTCAAACAGATGAAATAAATTTATGGTAACCATCATTAGGGACATAGTGTATGCAAGAATGTGACTTACAATTATTTATTTCTACAGAGAAATCATTGCTTTGAAATCTGGCCAAACCCAAAGGTTTGAAAACACTATCAGGCCTTATATATGAGTCTTCCTTGTCTTCATTTTCTGGAATTCCATTTTTCTTTGTTAACTTCTCATCTTTTCCACTCTAAACATCACCAAAAGTAACAAGTCAAAGGAGCTCAATAGAGAACATGGTCAAAAGAAATATATACAAGTGCATTGGCAAGAATAATGCAAGTAAAATAATTTATAGCCATTTTATTCTTAATTTTCAATTAAAGCAACCCTAGAAGTACTGCAAATGAAACAACTTTTTTTTTCTTAAATTGAAATGCCTCTGTGAACAACTTTGATTTTAACTTTTACTTTGCTTAGTGTAGTTATTAGTTAGTGTCCTAATATTTCTTTGGATCTCACCAATCCTATTCTTATTTTTAATTCCATTATGAGTTTGGTGAGGTGCTTCTGCAAATAAATACATTTGCTGTTAATTAACAAAGCGAATCACAGCACAAGGGGTTACACTCTATGAATATACTGCTAGTTAGTAACTTATTAAAACACTGGTTTAACAAATTTGTTGGTGAGTCAAAAGAAGGCAGAAGGCACTTAGAGCCCTAAAAATAACCTGCTAAGAAGACACATAGGATATGGCTGGATTCTTACTGAGAATTTGAAGAAGGTTGGTGCAAGAGTTGATGCAACATCAAACTGTTGCTTGAGGAAGTTTCTCCTCAACTCAGGGCAGGTATGTTCCACAAAAATCTCCAGTTTTATGGATGGGGGACATTTATTTCCATGCATACATGCTACATATCACTCCCATATTTTTCACATTTATATGATTACATTTTACTTTCCTTTTAAAGATTTCCTTGTCTTTCTATGACTGGTGTATTTTCAAGGGAGGAATTTCTTTCTGCTGCAAGGAGGTTCCAGAACTACAGTAACAAAAGTTATTTTTGTTAGGATTTTGAGACGCAATGTACTTTATTTATTAATTAGAAATCATATTAAAAATGTTAAAGTAGGGGCTTTTTCCTGCTTCTATGAGACAAAAGAGCTACATATATGAGGTTTTCTCATAAAATATGTAGTGATAGAACGTTTCAGATATTATATGCATTATAAAATACTATTACATTACAGTAGCGGAACTACAATATTGTTTGACCAAAGGGAAGATAAGGACTAGAGAAAATATATCCAGTGCCCATTTTAAAGTGCTTAAGAGCTGTTTTGGAAAAACATTACCATCTTTATCCTGATATGCTGCACGATATGAATGTGCAAAGGAGTTATAAAACTTCTCTGGATTAGCAGCTAAGGGGATCCCTTAATGACAGATTGGTGCCAGAGATGTCACTACAAAATCCATTTTGTGGCAGTGAAATTTTTCTGAAGACTTGAGTGCAGAGGCATGACAGAGTGCCACTTCATTAGCAGACTTCCAGCCTGTGTAATGATAATTTGGATACACTTAGAGACTGTTAATAATATGATGCTATCAAGATAAAGCTAATTGAAGGTTGGCATGAAACCTTTGCCCCTACTGCATAAAGTCAAAATTTATTGAAGTTGTTTCTGAATTTATTTTGACTTTGCAGTAGAAGCACAGTAGAACTGAGTTAAAATTCTAAGTTCTTGTCATAACTCTTACAAAAATAGCATACTTTACCTTTGTGCTGAAAACGTCTTGTTAAAAATATCCACTACACACAGATAAGAATTAGAATAGTGATGAAAATGAAATCTAAAGGCAGAAACAAAGAGGACACTAAATTACCCAGAATAATCTAGAGGATTTACAGGTTGTTATCGCATTTTATTTTTGTAATCTGCTAATGTATCATAACATTCAATTGTCTCGGTGATGTTATTATTTCGTAACTCATCTAAAAGAAGTAAAGAGTAACCTGAAAATGTTGCTTAGAAAAACAAATTGTATTTCTCTCTCAGGAATCTTGTCAGTGTTTTAACAACTGGTAATCTCCTACCACATATTTTCACATTTGATACACAATTATCATGTACAAGTAGTGTGAATTCATTAGCTTTATGAAAATGATAGTTATTATGCATGAATTTCTTCCTGTCCCTCAGGACTGAAATAAAAGTGAGATACTGCACCTCTAAAGGCTTCCCTTTAGCAAATTTCATAAGTAAATACCATGTTGAAATGTTTGTTAAATAGGTACTAATGTATACTGAATCATATATTACTTAATTTGAAGAAAATCTTAGCAAAATTTCCAAGAAAGGATGACCCAGCTCCTAAATTTCCAGTGTTAGTCTAGAAGACCTTTATGTAGTGACGAATTTGTTCAGAATGTTTTTGGTTTTATTTGCTTGTAACTGTAGACTTGCTGACACTAGAAAACTTGATATTGTTCTTATGGTTAATATTTCTTTTTATCAAAGTAACATGTTGCTCAGAGTTGTATCAACTTGGAAAGTTTCTGATTGGAAAGTTTCCAAAGCTGGATGTTTTCTGAGAGGAATACAGAGAGATCTGAATAATAAATATTTCTGCTTCCAGAACACATATTTTGACATGAGTCTATCATAAAAATAATTCATTATTTCCATTACTGACAAAAATAAATGTGAGCCATCACAAAAAAATGACAGCACCCTTTTCCAGTGAATGGCCTTGTGATGACTGAACATCTAGTTAAAATAAAACCTCTTTGAACAGTGGTCAATAAAATCACTGCTGGTATCAGGAAATAAAGTTTCATGTAACATGACAGTTTATATTTTAAAAAGCAATATTCTCCAATTCCAGTTAAAATAAGTCACTACATTCTGAGGAAACTTGTATTACTTGCATGAATCAAATCTGGCTCCAAACTTTCAAAACTTCTTTTACATATTACTTCATTTCCCTTAACTTTTGTTCAGCTACTGCAGCACAGAAGTATATTTGATGAGGTGATATAAATCTTGAAAGCCAGGACTAGTACCTCTCAGAGATGGTGTCAGAGAAGAAGCCATTTAGGTGCATTTTTAGAAGCTGTCTGGAAGACTTAAGGAAGGCGGGGAAATTGAATATTTCTGACTGCTGAATTAAATTATCAATTTTAATTACATGTACTAATTTGTTTCTCCTATGAGGAGTGTCTTCTGGCCATGTAACTGAACATCATGAACAACACAGGCAGGAACATTTCTCTAGCAGTCTGAAGAGCCTTTGCCAGCCCCTTGCCAAATTCAAACAAGCACCAGCCATATCTCATTGCCTATATCCTCCGGTGTCAGAACAAAGTGCAAGAGTTTGATGAGATGTAAAGCATAACCCAATTAGGTTTGCAGTCCTGATAGAAAACTATAGAAAACTTTTTTCTTAGTTTCATTTTTTTTCTCTGAAACTTTTGCCTTACTGTTAGTGCAACAGCATAGCAAATATTAATTGCTCACCTTTGCAAATATTTACTAGTTTGTGATCACAATACAACCACACTCAGTGATGCAGTAGAAGACAACAAGGTAAAAAATATAGACCAAAAGCACATAAGACAACCAGGTAAACTGGTTGTCCACCACCATCATTAAGAGCAACAGTGAATTTTCTTTTTACTTACACCACAGCCGAATACTTCCTTTCAATTCATTTATCATCATTTAAGACAATAGGGCCATAAACAGGTACTAAAGTGAATAAGCAAAAAGGCACCTTCTAATATCTTCAATCTCATAACTGTGGATTTATAATTTCTCCAATATCAAGAACTTACAAATTCTTACTATTTCTATTTTGCTCTTATAATTTTTTAATGCAGTATTCAAGAGTTGGTTGGATAAAGCCCCAAGTAATCTGCTCTCACCTCACAGCTGATAATGCTTTGAGCAGGAAATTGCATGAGGATGTCTCCTGAGGTCTTTTCCAGTCTGAAATATCTTATGATCCTAACTTGTGAGTTCAATAATTTAAGAATTCAGAAAAAATAAAATCATTTTTGTTCTAGTGCTAGTATTTGCCTCAGCAGAAAACTTCATCGGGGGAAAGCACAGCTGTATTGAAAGGCACAAAATTAAAATTCTTTTACAAAGCTTAACACATATTAAAGTTAATGGGGCAAATTTTGAAACTGCTAAAAGTCCATTCATTGTCATTGTAACAGTTAAAATGGATAGAGGATAAGTTTTAACTTGGTGGGATTTCAGGAGCCTAGCTAGAGGGCAAATTTTAGCCCACGGAAATGTTCCCTTTTTCATTTGGAAGGAAAGCAGTTGAGCTTTCTTGCTTAACAATAACCTCATTAATAAAACTCCACAGTGAGAAACTTGCTTGTGCACTGATCCAAGGTTAAGCTAAATGGGGAAACCAGGCTGCCCATGAAATGAAACACTTTCACATCTTGTAAAAACAGGATCCATAAAGGTCTAGCACTGTTTCCCAGTGAAGGGACCTTTCTACTTTGCCTCTTACATATGTCTTTTTCTTTAGTATCATATCAATATGATACTAAACAATAAAGTTAAAATAGATAAATCACCTATGTTTCTGCTTCTTATTCTAGATTTTTCTTGCTTGGGGGTTTCCTGAGCTCAGAGTAGGAATTGTGGTCCTTGAAAAACCCATAGCTGCTTCCCCTTCTTTCCAAGCCCATTCATGTACCCTCATACATGGATTTGCTGTTGCTATTGCCACATTCAGTTTGGAAAACAGCATCCCACACCCACCTTACAGTAAAAGGCAAAAAATGGCATGCATATTTATCAGCATAAATATGGTTTAACTGAATTTAGTAGTAACAGTATCTGTCAATAGTCACATTGCTGCACAGGACCAGTAGCACAATTCAATATGTGTCTTGTGAGGAATGAAGGGGGAAAGATCTGATTTTTCTCTTCCCTGCCTGAGTCTTTATGAAAAGCAAGAATTCATCCTAATGCTGCGCAGCAGCCCACAGTTTACTCCACAGCCCTAAGAAACATCACATTATTCAGCTACTTTCTAAAAAGCTCAGATAGGAGCTGCATTCTAAACAATACTGGATGACAGAGAGAAAAGCAACAGATTCTATCAAATACAGAATATCCCAAATTTTCTTCAGTTTTGAATACCAGCATCTGCCCTTGCCATGTCAATAGTTCACTCTAAGAGGCTCATGACTGAAACATTTATATCAACCATTTTATTTCCCCTGGGAGTGAGTCACAGGCTGGTGGTGAAAACTGGTGTCTTTCCATTGATTTTAATGGAGCTATTCCAGCTGGCACCATCTAAAAACTTCATGCCTTATCTCAGATTCCACACTTCATATGACTTAATTCATTATGAAAGCAAAACCTTGTGGGAAGAAGCCATGTCTCTCTGCTCCACTGTCTCATTACTAACACTTACAGAAGATTAGATTTTGAAATTCATGACAAGCTCAGTACTTCAGAAAGAAAAAAAAAAAAAAGTTAAAACAAAAAGAAAAATAAGTGTATTTTCTGAGGTCACCTACACCATAAAACATAAAAGAGGAGTGAAGAAATAACTTGAAAGAACCTGCATTGCAGCTCAAAGTTTACACATCATTTTTAGGTAATCTCCAAGTTTGTAGGATTAGTCTGAAATGGTAGGGAAATTTGGACATTTTTTGGGTATTTGGGCAAATTCCCATGTTTTTTTTCTGATCATGACTATTCATTATTAGGGAAAGCCTTTATATGTGAGACAGATCTTAGAACCAAATCTAAGAGAAATTTAAATTCCACAGAACTTAAATATATCATTTTTCTTGTTTGCTCATTTTAATGAGGTATATACGTCTGGCTTAGTTTCCTAAATTCAACTTAAGAAGTATAGGGGGAAAGAGAAGTCTGAAAACCCACGATAAAATCACAGAGCATACCTGGAAGCCAGCTCCATATAATGTTTGTAAAGGAAGTGGATTAGACAGTGGAAAAGGTGCTGCCTAGAACATAGGCTGCAGTGAGGGATAAATTTTGGTCTATATTCTAACTACTTGAAGCAAAATCAATGAAGAGGTTTGGAGACTGCATTCCTGTCTAAGGCCACACCCTCTAATACAGCAAACACCCCTCTTTAAGGATGCATTTCTCTTCACATTCACTCCAAATCCTTTCTTTTCTTATAAATTCTCTTCAGCCCTTCCTCTTTTCCCTCTTCCCCTTCCACACACACTTAGGAACTCAGAGTACAAAGCAGTGGTCCTATGAGGCTACTTCCACCAACTTAATCAGAGTATATTTATACAAAGATGGTGTGAAACTTTTCAGTGTCTCATCCACAAGAAGTTAAACACAACTCAGTGCATAAATTATGCCTAGGTATCTGACCAGAGAATGGAGCCATTAATATAAAAGATCAAAAGCCTTTAAAATGAAAACACAGCAGAGGAGGAAGGCTGCAGTGAATAAGGATACTGCCTATGTTTAGAAATTCTGCAATAGAAGGGAACTTACTGATGAACCACCCCCCACCCCAACATGTTCCCTGAAACAATAAATAACACTACAGAGTAAAAAAGTCTGACAAAAGGGGAAACTCCTTTCCCTCAAATCATAGAATGGGTCATGTTGGAAGTGACCATGAATACCATCTAGTTGTAAACCCCTCACCATGAGAGTTTAATCCAGGGCAGAGGACTAGAGATTGTCACAGCAACCTGCTGCAAGTCACCAAAGGGTTTAAAAGTGACTGCAGGCAGAGCTTTCCTGGCATCTGTCCTTGCCAGCTCCCAGCGCAGCTCCACTTTTTCAGAGGAAAGCAGCACAGGTCCTTACCCCAGCCACCATCCCAATACTTCTCTCCAAACCAAATCACTTGTCAAAGAAGAGGATATTCTTTCTAACTGGGCCAGAAAACTTCAAAGGCAGCAGTAATTGAATTCAACACTGATATGAAGGAAGAGAATAAAAAGAGTGATCATATCTCCTTTCAATTTCTGTGTGGTACTCGAATACAAGGTTTGAGCCTTTCAAAGTAACTGACAATGAAGAGAGAGAAAAGGAGGAAATAAAAAACATCAATTGCTCAATGTGCCATCACAGTCAAGAAATTACCACATATCCATCTAAAATGTCATCTCCTCCAGAATATTATGTGCAGCACTGATCACAGGGTTTCAAAAATATGTCAGACTGGCAGAGGTTCAAAAAAGGAAGCTCAAATCTCTGGAAAAAAAATCCAGAGAAATTAACAAAGAGGTGGAAATTCAGTAGGGTTGGAATTATTTTACTTAAAAAGGTGATATAAAAATATTACTTTTTTTTTAATGTAAGTACATCAGAATAAAAACACATGCACTGATAATCTGGAAATTGTTGGGAACTTCTCATCTCCATTTTTTCTAGTAAATAGGCAAGAAAGAATTCAATTAAAGGATGCTAAATTAACAATAAATACCTTTTCTTACACAAAGCAGAACAGAATTCGCTGTTCCTTGAGGCTACTGAGGCCAAAATCTTAGAGATCAAAACACAACAACATGTCTCTTATGGACATCCAGAATTCTTAAAAGTGTCAATAAACTTTGTTTTGGAGTATGTACAAAACTGTAGGAGTAAGCCTAAGAGATTTCTATACAGCAGAAGTTTAAGACCTAGAAGAATAGAAAGGAAAAAGAGAAAGCTTTTCTAGATTAGACAACCAAGAAATTATCTTCTTTTCTGTTGCTACAGATACAGTAAATAATATCCTTCCTAAGGTCAGAATGAAAATTCAGGGCTGTTCTACTCACTCCAGTATCATAACTCCTAAAACAAAGGAGATGAAATTTATCTAGAACATGGGGACGTTAAGTTTTTTGACAGAAATAGATCAATAGCAACAGTATCTTTCAAGCAATCCTGCTATGGAAATAGACAGGTGATAAACTGTATATTCTCTTGCTTATTTGATGTTTCATTTTTTTATTAAGCAATACTTTTTATGTTATTTCATTCTAGCACCTTTAGGCACAATTTTTTTGGGATTATTTCTCTATGCTATGTTTGATTTCACCTGTGCATCGTATACTTTATCTTGGCTTTGTTTTTATCCAAACTTTATCCTAAAAACAGCTTGGCGTATGATTAGTAAGTAATAATTCATGGTGTATACCTTATATACTCATCTATATCTTGCAGATATTTGGCTTTTCATTGTTTTAATCATAGGGTAGTTATTGAATAAAAAACAAAGAGATGTCTTTTAGTAAGTAAAGCAAAGATTTATGACATCACTTTCAAAAGTTATATCCAAATAAATATGAAGAATAGAAGAATAAAGAATCATGGATTCCACAGTCATTGGCTGATATTACAGTATACCTGTGATAAACAAGGTAAACTATTTTTGTACTCTTCAAAATTGTGTGCTTTTATACACGAATTAATTTTAATGAAATGTAAATTTAAATTCTTATTTTCTCGTTGCCTAGTACATCATTAAAGCATTTTTCACATGGTCATTATAGCCCTTTATTTCCTTTGCCATTAAAATATTCATTCATTATCTGGGTCCATTGGAGAGCAGCAAGGATGACTGGGGGACTGGAGCATCTCTGTTATTGGGAAAGGCTGAAGGAGCTGGGCCCATTCAGTCTTAAGAAGGGACAATTGAGAGGGGATCTCGTCAATGTCTGTCAGTGTCTGAAGGGAGGGTCGTAGAGGATGGAGCCAAGCTCTGCTCAGTGGTGCTGAGCAATAGGATAAGTGTTACTGGGCAGAACCTGATGCACAGAGAGTTCCACCTGAACAAGGAGAAGAGCTTCTTTACTGTGCAAGTGTCTGAAAACTGGAACAGGTTGCCCAGAGATTTTGTTGAGTCTCCCTTACTGGAGATATTAAAGAACTGACTGGACCCAGTCCTGTGCCTTGTGCTCTGGGATGACCCTGCTTGAGCAGGGAGGCTGGCCCAGATGGAACCACTGTGGTCCCTTCCAACCTCACCAATTCTGTGAATGTATCCAGTTTTCAACAAGTTTGTTTTCTTTAAGTTTGTATGTTTTTCTTACATATCTTCAAATTGGTTTTGCTACTATAAAAGGTCCCACTTTACCAAATTTCCCAATTTTTTTTTCATTATTATTGTTATTATTCCTGAATTACAGTTCATTTCTTAAATGGAAGAAGAAAATATCAATGTTTGGTGAGAGTTTTATATATCCTGCAAATTCTTATAAAATTAAGCCATTGGTTTTCAAAAAGAAAAAATCAGAAGAAAATAGAGTAGCAAACATCGTTGTGAAGCTTTACTCTATAGATCCTATTTTAAATCAGCTAAAATGAAACAATCTTCCTGTGCAGCTGTTATTACATATAATCAAAATCTTCCTTATGTTAACATTTCAGTGGGTAGCATTTTGACTTTATTTCATGCTACATTTCTAAATGTTTGATAAAGTGGCCTCACTGCCTTATTTCCTTAATGTAATATCATAAAGCTTTGATTTAAGTAAGTAAGTAAATAAGTAAATAAATAAATAAATAAATAAATAAATAAATAAATCCAATGACCTATTTTAATTTTCTTTTCAAGCAGGTAAAATAATCTCAAATACTTGAGTGGGGATTAGAAACACGGAGGTGTTTTCTCATTTTTTCACTGTTAACTTACAAAATTAATTTAAAAAAGGCAAACCAAGAACATTTCATAAATTCTATTGCATTTTTAATGTTAATTCTTACAATTAAATATTTTAAAGGAATTAATTTTGAAAATTTTATGCATGTTGTAAGCTACTCTAAAAAATTAAACATGGAAAATTGCATTCAGATGTACTTGTTTATCAATATTTTTAAGTGGTTTTTACATAGATACATGACAAATTTGCATTGCATTCACTGAATTTATCCAGAATCCCACCCCTGGAGAAGCCTGTGAGTTTCAAATAATTTGGTCACACTCACATGATGCGAGTTACCAAGTAAAGAAAGGATGAAGCATCCATTGTCTCAAAATAGCTGTAAATGAGCCCAGATTGGACTACTGAAAAAATCTTCATCTTACTCTAAGCAGTTATAAAATTTTCAGTGCAGTGATGAGACCAGTCTTCAACAGTGTAACACATACATTACACAGAGAGGCATGACAGGCAATTTGCATAAATTGGGCTTGTTCAACTTTGTTCATATTATGTTGAAAATTATTTCAAAGATATCTTTCTAAAGATCCCTATCTCTATTTCTTAAATAGCATTTCTGTATTTGAGTGGCAATCTTCATTACAGACCTTCCTGAGACCTTACTTTTTACCCACGTTGCTACTAAAATCAAATTATAACCTGGACCTAATTATAATTCTGCAACTGTAAAAGAAATATGCTCAGCAGAAGAATGACTCCTTTTGAAATTAATCACACCTATTTATGCTCTACTTCCACTCTAAAACTCCCATTTTCCTACAAATTACAACTCACAATTTAGATACACAAAAATAAGCAGGCATCAGGATGCTCCCTCGTTGGTATTGTGAGGTTATAAGCTAAACCACCTTATACTGTGCACTTGAGCCAGATAATGAACATCCAAACTAATTAGTTATTACATCACAGGTGTAAGAGAAGACAAGATTTTCTTTGTTGTGGAACAATATAAAAGCACCCCCACACCACACTTGGAGAGGACAACATCCCTCTGAGCAAATTTGGCAAAGACTTCTCAACCTCTGCAGAGAGAAAGATGTATTTCTGTGACCACAGGAGGCTCAAAGGGCTTTCAGATTTCACAAATTTTCTGATCATTCCTGCTACAGATACAGAAAAGAGTTATAGATATCACAGAGAAATAGATACTGTGGAAGAGAAGAACCAGAACTTTTTAGCCTGCCAAAAGTCCAAGGTTTGATACGATTGCCCTCTGCAGACATATCAAGAGGCACCATATCAAAAAGAGAAAAATGTCATTTCATAACAAGGATAATGTGACACAAGAAAATATGACCATAAATTGGGCATGAAGAACTGAAATTTCTCTGGAAATTCAAAGCAAGTGTCTTGTTACCAAAATACTGGGAACCTCAAACATTAAATTGCTTTTAATATGGACTTTATTAAATCGGACTAATGGCATTGCATGATGCAATTTCAAGAAATGTAATGGATGAAGGAAGAGAGAGAGAGAGAGAAAGGAAGGAAAGGAAAGGAAAGGAAAGGAAAGGAAAGGAAAGGAA
>JAHLSL010000020.1:4316515-4486625 GCA_025920805.1 Petroica traversi
AGGAAGGAAGGAAGGAAGGAAGGAAGGAAGGAAGGAAGGAAGTCATGCTTAGCTAACCAGGATATCAGAATACAAATAGGAACATCTGATATTTCATTGTTTGCCTCACAAACTGCAAAGATTAAAGTTGCTGATTCGGGTAAATTTGCGGCCAAGTTGATCCAGCTTGCTGAAGACATCACTCCTGAAATTCATCTGTCAGTGTCCCTATTCTGTTGTGTATCATCTTCATCTTTTCAAGGAACATGCAGCACAAGAAGGATTCACATTTCCATTTTACTATCATTAACCGCCAAGTAATATAAAAAGCTGCTCCTCCTTCACCCTACAGCTTACAAAAAAAGCCTATGAAGGCAAAATAAAGTAGCAGTAGGTCACTATGTTCTTATGAGAAGAAAATAAGAGATGTCACTATCTTTGATGGTAATGCAGTACAGGAATACTTGGAGTGTTGAGGAATTAAATTTAAAACTACAAGAGGTTTTTGTATATTTTTTTTATAAATGTGTCACTCCAAGTTTCGTCTTCTAGTGTGATCTTTGAAAGCATTTTTTAAAAATAAATATTAAGATAGATAATATCGATAACGCAAGTTTTATATAATTACTGGAGTCTAATTGTGTAAATTATACACCTTTCTCTCTAGTGTGTATTTTTTAATATGAAAGCTCAGTATCTTTATGAAAGCACAAATGCACTTTTGGATGCACTAGAAATAAGGTATATAAGTTTTGCAGAAATAATATAGTCCTTCAGAGACTATACTAAAATAAAGTTCTATTTTCTAGGGAATTAGATTTCTTTTCCACAGGACATACTGTACACAGGTTTGGGGTCAATCATTCTCAATCTTCATTGAAGAAATTGGAGATAGTTTGATGATCAAAATTAATTAAATAAGTAAGAAATTTTTGCAGTACACGTAAAATTGAGCTCAGAAAGGAAACGTTTGAAATTATCTATAAAATGAAAGTATAGACATATATCAGGTATTACTAGAGACAGTAAGGTTATTAATTGTATTAATCACATCCAGAGGACTATTCCTAAATAGGTAATTAAACAACATTGGAGACATAGAATTGCACTGTGCTCCTTGGCTCAGTACTCCTTATCTTACTGGTCTTTTGCCATGAGGCAACCCTTGCTTTTGGCACCTCTAAAATTGTCATTTTAGAAATCACTGCATACAGTCATAATGACCCAAAGGCATGAAAGCAAACAAATTTATCATTAAAAAGGGAAATCCTACATAGTAAAAGTGATGGAAACATCACTAGGTGATGTCTAAAAGGACACCTAATCCTGAAGAAAAATTACACAGAAATAATTTATGTAAATTTAGGACAGGCATATGAAAGCAGAGATTTGTAAAATGCTATAATTACACAGAAAAGTCTTCTGAAAATTGCTTTTCAGATCTCTGGACCAAATCTAGAAACAGTCATATTGGTAACACATATTAAAATCTCTGAAAAATGAGACATTATAATTGTTACTCAAATTCTATAATCCTCATGCAAATTTATAATCTAGTTTTGAAACTGCCATTCATCTTCAGGGATAGAAGTAGCAATTATTTATAACATTTACTGAAAAGCATTTGGTGCCACTTTTTTTTATTCCCTAGGTTCTACAGTATAAGAAAAATTCTGCATTTTCAGCAACTTTTAAATTCATGACAGCACCTCTTTAATGTACATTTGTAAAGGTGGCATACATTTCATGGAAAAATAAATATGCCATTTGAAGCTATTCATTTTGTAGAATTACTGGTTTTATTGTTGAGATGTCTTCTACCCTATCACAAAATCTGATCTTTATATTTTCTTTTGCTTGATTTGTCAAAGTATGGATTGAATTCATTACATCTGATATAAGGCATTTGTCATCAAAAATTATCTCAATTTTTCCTTTAAGGTACATTAAAAAGTGGGATTTTGGGGGTTTTGAACTCACTAGTGATATTGTCATTGATCTGCATAGGGAGTGGACAAAAGAGTGCTATTTACACTCTTTTAAGAGGAAAAACATACACAAAATCCATAAGGTATTGACAACTTCTGTGTTGATGAAGGAATATGTACTTCCCATGCAAAGAAGTAGAAGCAAATTAGCTTCATATTCTCAACAGGATTAATGAGTGACCAGCTACTGATCAACTGGTAATAATTATCTCCAACCTACTTTGATGAAGTGGATTATGAAACTGGTTGTCAGTATCCTATTTTGGAGTCTTGGTTTAAAGATTTTTAAAAAGTGTGGCTTGTGCTGAAGGAGCTAAGTATCATTATGACTAAACCACCAGTACATACATAATAGTTTTCAGTGTTCAAAGGCAACAGTTGGCAACAGTTTGAAATCACTTGTAATAGCTGGAGGTACTGCATTAGAATAAAAGTTGTGGAGAGATGGCGAAGGCAAAAAGATTAAGATGGTAAAAACAATAAACATTACATAAAATCAAAATCAAGTATTCAAATCAAAGAATATATTCAAATCATAGAAGCCTATAAAAAAGACCAATGCAAAATCTCCTGGAAATTGCATAGCAAAAAATATTTTCTGCCAACAAAAGTATGCACTTCTCTTGCAGCTAAATTTTACATGTGAGGAGAAAAATAATGAGATTTATCTAAAAATACCTTTTTTTCAAGCTTGAAAAATAAGTCAAGTATAATAAATGGGATAGAAGAAAATACAATAAGTAATTTTTTCATTGCTTAAAAATTCTATTTCTTAATGATTCTATAGGTGTATTTTGGAAAACAACAAGCTTTTAGAACCACTGGTATAAATAATAAAGTCAAAGTGATATCTGCCATAATGTCTCAAATGCATGTCTGACCCTTTCACCCTCTTCTTTCCCCATCTTAAAGCATTTACTGGTGAAGTAAATGACCCAGCTTTTCAAAGATCTCATGACTGTATTAAGAGCCAGTGTAACATCAGGAAGAAAAGTACAGCTGTAAGAGCAGTATTCCTGTATTGAGAGGCAAGAGATATGAAGGAGAGATGTTTCTTTTGATGGAAAGAATTTGCTCCTCCATTGTGGTACAATCTGACTTCATCAATGTTACAGCTCTTTCTGCTAAGGATTAAGCTACAACATAATTTCTCTCTTTAGTCAAGATTCTTCTCTCCTTTTCATCTCCTATCTCCATCCACAAGAAAGGTTCTGATCAAGTAACTGACAGAACTGTGAATTAAGAGAAGAAAATATCTAAAGAGTAATGTATTGATTCATTCCCTCCTATCAAAGGTTTGACTAATATTATACCATTTGGCTTGTTTTAGATAGAAATCCCCACTCTACCTAACCTTTGGTGATTTTCTCTATTCATATACGCATATCACTTCTCAAGAATCACAGTTTTTTACAAATTGAATGTACACCATGCAAGAATCTTTTCAGGATTTGTATCTAGCTCCAAGATGTATTTCAGGGGCTATAGTGACTTTATGCAATATTTTATAATAGAAATTGAAGATTGTATCTACTTTGAACTGCAGGTGAAGTTAGGTAAGGAGAAAATAATTATCCAAACTGGAATTGGAACAGAGTGCTAACAACTCCATTCTTGCAGAACAATACTGACATGCTTTTGGTTTTGTCACTCATGTGAAAAATGTAATCATCTTTATAATATGGATTCCCTTACTCACTCTTGAGCTCTAAATTCAAAATTTACTTGAATCAGTACAAGGTTTTGGCCTTTTCTGTACAAGAATTAGGATCGATATTATAGTAATCCAAAACACTGTAACAAGCTACCTCTGTGATTTTCCTTCAAGGTTTTTATATATTTTCCAATCATCACATTAAACTAGCCCATTAACTTAAGCAGTTATTGTTACAAGTACTTTTCTTACCACTTTCCCACTGCATTGGCACTCTCCTAAAAGAACAGGGAAAGCTTAGCAAGAAGTTATACAGAAAATCTAATCAGCCCACCACTGAATTCAAATAATTGTAAGATGTAGAATAGGACTCAGTCAGGGTCTTGACCATCTTTGCCTAAGTTTTCCCACTGAAATCAGAAGTAAAATTCCTACTCACTTCTCAGGGAGTGGAATTAGTCTGATGCTGAGCAGTTTTAGCAGAATAACTACAACTGCATCTTTTCTCCTGCATTTTACATTTTTTCTATTCTAACTGCTCTCCTGGTCACTTGTGCTCCCTGACCCACATTTGTTTAATATTATTTCACTTGGATTGTCCCTAACCTAACCTCAGTTTTTAATCTATGTGTAAATTGATATTTGTGTATTAAACATAAATACATGACTGTGCAGGTAAGGGACTTTTGTCAAAGTTATCTTCAACATCTTGTTCTCTTATCTCCTCAACTAAGAAGTAAATTAGAGTATTTAACAAGCAACACTCATGTGAAATTTCTTTGTCACTGACAGGTGACTTCTTTAACTTAATGATGGATGATCTGATACAAAATGCGTATAAATTAAGATTATCAAATCTGTTCACTAGTGTTAACTCAACAATGAATACGTATTCTGCAACAGGAACCACTCAATGACAGTTTAAAAGATTTTCCTGCTAAATTTGCTAAATAATTCTAACTAATCTAAAGCCCAGAAGATAAACCCTCTAGTGCAGATTTCTGAACTATGCCATATATTTATCTTATCTACCACTGAAACCTTTCTTTAACCTCCTATGTTTTGTGTTTTCAGTTTAAATTGTTATATTTCCAATAGGAAAAGATCCCCATTTTCCTGGCACTTTGGATTCTGGCTGTCCAGATATAAACTTCAACACAGCACAACTTAATTAATTTCCATGTTTCAGTTTTAGGTTCACATTTCCCAAAAAGCAAAAAATCTATCTTTTGGGGTTGACTTCATAAATACGAATGATTTGCCTTGCATTCAGCCCAACATTTTCTAAAAGGTTAAGCTGAATGCAAGGAATGTGATTTTTCTTTGCAATTACAATACAAATCTCATAAATGCCACATACTAATCTTCATCTCATTACACCACTGCAGTTATACAAAGTACTTTAAACCCAGAAAAGCAATGATTTGGATATGATTTCATGCAACAGAACAATTGCATCTAGAAAACATTTTCTATTTATTGTAAGTGCGCTCTAAATGGATTAATTTTGGAGTTATGACTAGAAAAGCTGCTGTTAAGATGTTATTTTCTAACAAAAAAAAATGCAGCATGTATCCTTTTTTTTTGGTTAGCATGTAGCGGCTGAAATAATGCTTTATGTAGAACGCTTGTTATATTCTGTCACCTCTTGCTCACAGTAAGTTGAAGTACAGAGTGAGATTGCCCTTGCCTTCAGAGCCAGCAAATAAAGAAATGTAGCACTTCAACAGACAGGAGTAGTCCTTGTCTGAACTTACCCTAGCAATTTTCTGTGGATCTACCAGCAGTCAAAACTAAAGCCCTTCATAGAGAAGTAATTTCCAGAACTCACGTAAGATTTGGGAAGAAATAGAAAAAAGGTTGTCCGGAATATACTCAGGCAGGACATTGCAAGACGTGTTAGAGTAAAATTTATGACTACAGAGTGAAAATTGAGATGCTTACTCTAAGTCAAACTTAGACTGATCCAGATCAGAGATATTTTGCTAACATTCTTTATCACATTCGAGGCAAGACCTTAGTGATAAGCACTTAAATGGCAAAATTCTAAGCACAAAAGATAGATATCTATAACAGATATATCTCAAAATCTGTATCAGAGGTTTTAAGACAGACTTTCATCATAAAGTTTCAAATCAACTACAGATAACATTCTGTAAATTCTTATACTCAAGAGGAAAGAAATAGGGCTTGGTAAATATGAAATTCATTCAAAAGCACTGCTGCAAGAGTTGGATTTTTTTCAGATTGTTACCAGAACTGTATTTGTTGCCTTATTAACATACTGAAGAAAACATTTATGGAAGTTAGGAAACTTTAAAAAATCCTGAGCTTTTGAGGATGCCATTAAGTCCTCTGACAGTCTGTGTGTTTGCTTCTTGAGTTTTCCTTTTAAAAATGTTCTTTTTTACATCTGGATGAAACTTGAAAGACCTAATTAAAGAGGCTATCATGGGGCAAAAAAGAAAACAAGAGAACTGAAGCTGACAGAACTCTTGGGTTAGCAATCTCAAAGATGATTTAAGGCAGAATATGATGATACACTACCACACAGACAAAAGAATATCTGATTTCACAGTCTTCTGACTAGCTCTAACTAGGGTGATAGAAGTGGCAAACATTTTTTGTTGTCCTTCTCCAGGGGATGCTATTAAAAAGCTGTATTGCTATCTAAATGCCCTGGAGTTATTTTATTTGTGGGGATTATAATGGTGGGGACTTTGCAGGGTCTGTGCTGACTGAGTATCACTAAAGAAAACACAGCAAACCAGAAGGGTAGAGCTGTTGAGAAAAGCAATCTCTAAAAAATTGCTGATGAATGTCAGATCCCAATGTGAGCACCTTTTGCTGTTGTCACTGCAGGACACAGTTGTACCGGTAGTTATGTCCAGCAAATACTAAATAAGAAGATTTCCATGGAGAATGGGACTCTGTTCATCTGTGGTTTTGCTGGGAAGTGGCCTAGGAAGAGGGCATGTAAATCACCATCAGTCAGTAATCAAATGCCAAATAGTCACTGAGGACAATTTAAAAAAAAATCTTGTTGATTCTTGCTCTTTAACCAAGTCTCTAATTGGTTGTGGGAGTATAAGCTCATTTAGGGCATAGTTCTAATAGTGGAGTCCTGCCAATCTCCACTTCACGGCCATACAAAAAGTTTCAAAAGCTGAACATGGCATGGAAAACCATTTACATCAACTAGGTTCTGTCAGAATCTATCGCATATTCTACAGTATGACAAAGATCTATTGAGCATTAGCTGACTGATATATGTAACATAAAATAACATAAAATAACTCAGACAAGGTCCTCAAAGAAAGATAACCTTCAATACCACCTACCTATCAGTTATTTGAGGCTTAAGTGCTCCAAAGGTCATACACGTTCTCCTTTAATGAGGCCTAAGTTACCTTATGCACACATCTGTTCTTATTCAGTTAATGAAACCTCTCTTCAATTGATTAACTTGTTGACATATGGTATCTTGAAGACCTTACAAGCTATATGTCAAATTGTGACACGTGCACCTATAAAGAAACACAGAGCTGGCAGGAGTGAAATACAAACTTCAGGGCCAGAGAGCTAGCTAGATACTTGATAATTTCTAGCTCCAGCCTTAAGAAAAGATGGTTTTGGATATCAGCCACAAGTGCTATTGAATTCATCAGCATGAATTATAAAATATAACACTGTGTGAACAGATAGATGCAAGTAACCAAGGTGACCATGACACACAGCTGAAGTGATAAGAATCACATTATCCCATCACCTTAGTGGCTGGAGGATTTCATGAGCAAGCTGGGGCACTTACACTGCTAAGTTCATTCCATCTTAGCAGGGGCAAAAAGCACGTGAGAGGTTCCCCAGCCTCAGCATATCAAAGGGTCTGGCACTGCACAATTAACCTCCATGATTTTCTCTGGGCTTTTTTATAACCTCTGCTTTGACCTCTCTCCCAAAACAACATATCTTGGAGAGTCTCTATAAATACCTATGTTATCTCTCACAGAAATTCTACTTCTCAAAACAGAGGATAAGCAGCACTAGGCATAATATACATTTTTTCCACTCTGTTATTTGCCAGGACTTGGCATTTACTGGAGTGACTACAAAGTCACTCCAGTAAATCTACTACCTCCTTACTGTTCTTCCACTTTTAATTCTTTCCTCCCAACAAATGTGCCTTTGGGGTACAAATGAGAATAATTTAAAAAGTGTACAGGACTGCAAACAGTGCTGCAGAAGATGTAGAAAACAACATCTTATATTCTCCACAACTTCTATAATTTAGGAAGGTGAAGTATCAGAGAAGGAATTTACAGGCAAGGCAGTTGCAGTGGAACAGGCAGGCAGGGTGCATCAGCACATTTGAAAGCTGTCTGCACAAAAAAAGCAGAGGGGAAGAAGGGCAAAATATTCTTTGAAAACAAACTCCAAAGAACAACGGTACTTTGTGGTCATGTAGGTGATGAGTGAATGGTTTGTCCGTAAAATAAGTATACTTCCAAGAGCCAAGGTGGCATGAACACTAAAGACCTAATCGAAGGGTTTGGAAAGGATTGAAACCTCCAGAACCCCACGTTTCCACCCAGCTCTGAGGAGTCATTCAGTAGCAACTAGAAATGTATTCTGCCATCTCCATTTCCAAGACACACACAATTTTTCCATCCCAGACACCAGGCCTATAGAAAACTGATTTAAATGAACTCAATTAACTACTGAGTAGTTAAGACCTACTTTGAGTTTCAGTGGAAATACAAAGAGGGCATAAGAGCTGTGCAAATCCTTTTAAGCTGGCTTCTCGGTGGGGCCCCCATAGCAGAAATGAAAGCTGAAAGTGTGAATGTACTATTTCAGTGGGGCACAGAGCAGTCCCAGGGGATGCTACTGATTTGTACAATCTCAAGGTACAAAATTGTCCTTATTGGGAACAATAGGTCATCTGCCTCAGGAACACATCAGGAGATGGGAATTGCTGTCCTAATATGATTTGGTGGTTCTCAATGAGTTTTGAGTGGTAGAAACATTTACAGTGTGCAGCAGTCTGTTATACAGCTCCTTTGGTAATTCAGCAGGAGCCGAGTGCAATTGCTTCATACAAAGGCAAGATGATGGGCCATTAATCAGCAAATCGGTGCTGTCAGGGTAGAGGAGGAACTATTTTTAAGGTATTGAGGATAGAAAAATACCTCATATTAGCCATGTTTTCTCTTCAATTGAACTTTAGGACCAAAAGCATATGCTCTCAAAAGTCCAAATGGACAAGAAACGCAGGAAGAGTCTAAACAGGGATTTTTTCTTATATTGAGAAATTATGTCACAGGCAGATTCCTAGGAATATTTACAGAAACCCAAGTCCTGCAGAAGTAATAGAAAGTAATCTCAGTCATTACTGGATGCAAGGATACTCAGTACACCAAACTACAAATTTACACATTAACTTCATAGTAGTTGGCACCTAAACAAAACTGTCGAAATAAATATTTAGACTAATTATTGTTTAGGATGATTACCACATACGAAACAAAGCAAAACAGTATAAATCCAGTGAAGAATGGTCAGGAGCTTCAAGTTTCAGCAAGACCCAACAGAGATTGAGGATTCTCATTATAGTTATTTATACATTAACATAATCCGAGACATACCATGTTATTTCCCAGACCTAAACTATTATCTTAAACAGGAGAGCTCAATGCTTAGGACTCTCTCCCATTGGTCTCATAAACCAGCCATATGTTTAACTATGTTCCAGCATTTTCTGTGCTGTCTGAAAGTCATGTACAAGGAGAGCACAGCTCACTGGTGGCGCTCAACAGCATTGTTGGTTTACACCTCATTCCTTCCAGGCCACTGGCTGTCTCAGCATGAGACTTAAAAATGATACAAATCTTTTTTTGATCTTATGGAACTATTTCCACAGACAGCTGGGCAGCATTGCCTGATCTGCATTTTGTTTTAAAATAAATTACTGCACTGAATTCAATGAATTCAGGTTTTTCACCGCAATAAAAATGCACCCAATTTTATTACTGACACTTTTTTTTTGTATAGGAAATCCCTAGACACAAGGTAAGGGTAAAATGGAAAGGATGAAACTACAGGATCACCTTATGGGACACAGAATTCCAGAAGAACAGGAGAGATGACCTCTCAATCTTCCGTTGCAAATGTACTTTCCTGTTGAGTACAAGGCAGAGTGCCAGGTGACACCAACAGTGTCACAGATGGCACAAAACCCAGCATTGCACATCAGCCTCTTTTGTTCTGTCTTGCTGTTAATGAATGTGTGTAACACCTAGTTTGGCTGGGCTCTTGACAAAATCTATGTTGCCACAGCAGTAACAGCTTGCAAGACTGCATCCTTAGACATGCCACATATACTCTGACCATCTTCAGGTTAAATTTAAAGTTAGTTATATTGTGTCTTAGTTGATTTATTAATTCTTTCCTTACTGTTTCTGCTGTACTCATTAACATCCAGAGCTTAAGTTCTAAAATAGATTTTACCTCCTTGTGCTCTCTGGGTATCCAGCTTGTAAATTAAGAAGTTATATAGCAGCTATTCATTCCATTCTGAAGAAATTAAATCTACAGCATCATGATTGCAATTAGTCATGAATCCATTTCCAAAATTACTTTTTTTATGATGTACATGGAAAAAAAAACAAGAAATAGTAACACAAATAGGCAAAGCCCATAGTGAACAGAGCACAATTTATTCTGATAATTAAAAATACCAAAGACTTATTTATCAAACTATGGGGGGAAAAAAGCCCAAAATGTTAGAAGCCAAAGTATCTTCGTATTTTCAAGAGAACATATAAAAAAAATCTATTCTTCTTTTGTGTATAATTCAACAGGGATAGTTCTCAAAAATGGAGGGACCCTCCACTTAAAGGACTACAATCAGCCCTTTATAAGATTGCAATAAGATTCAATAGCCTCTAGAAGAGACAGGAGTTTCACTGAGTGCATAGACTCCATCTAAAGTCAGTCTTCCTCTGTATAATGGCACCTGCTGACAGACTTCATAAAACTGCATTCTGTCATAACTGCTGGTGAATTATGGTCTGGGGTACAATGGAAAGTGATATTTTGGGCTCAGTCTTTTCTACACATCACTGCATTGTCATTGGATTATTATGGTGACTGGTTTGATTTAACAAAGTGTGATGATTTGCTGGTTATTTCTTGAAATTCCCAGACTACATTCCAATGGTTGGTGACACATTCTGTTGTCATTACCTTCAGCTAATTAGCACTTCTGGATTTATTTTTTTTACACAACTGACTGAAGAGGAAGCACAACAGCAGCAGAAATTTGCTGCGTCCCTGGACATGTTCAAGGCCAAGTTCAGTGGGTCCTTAAGGAACCTGGTCTAATGGAAGGTGTCTCTGCCCATGGTGGGGGGGAGTTGGAACTCAATGATCTTTAAGGTCCTTTCCAACACAAATAATTCTGATTCTATGACAGATGTGACACAAGTAAGACTGCAGCTCAAATGTTTTGGACTGAATTTTAACCTGGCATTTTAGCCATTGGAATTCTACCGGAGAAGCAAAGATCTATTGAATACATCACATCTGAATATGGTTTCTTAATATTAAACTACGCTGTTGTTCTTGACCTTTTTTACTGATCACCACACCCTAAATAAATTTCACCTCAGAACAGTAGGTCAACAAAAAGCCTATGAATTGAGTCCCTCCCAAAATGCCACTATAACCTAAATGGTCTTTTAATAATCCTTTATAGAATGAAAATTCTTCACCACTGCCACCCCCCTGCCAATCTCTCTCTCTTTATATTCAGAGATGTACTTTTCTGAAAAATAAATATAGGATTTTTCATGTCAATACATATAGTGGGATAATCTAGGACCAAGGGCATCCAACCACAATGAGCAAATGAAATGCTTAAACAGGCATGTTTGGTAGTTGACAGGGGAATAAAAGAAAAGTGGTAGCAATATCTTGAAAAGCATTCCTGTCAGTAGCAATGAGAAATCTGTCATCATGGCTAATAAATACTTCATAGCTGAAAATGGTTTATATCTCCCTCCCATTTCCACTTGTATCTGTATCATCAAATGAACTGCTGATCCCGAAGGAAACACGATCAAAGACTAAGCTTGGAGTTTGCATCTTATCTTCCATACATACTGTGTCATTTTCTCTAACGGTTCTTGCAACTGCATTGTGTTATGCATTATCTTTTCTTTCAGGAATGTGTATAAAGAGGTTGTTAGGTTTTCATGTTTTCATTGTATTGCTTTTCTTCTGTTAACTCTTAAGTTGGCAGGAAAAATAAGTATAATAGAAACTCAACTCACTGTGATCAAATACCTTCTCTTTCCCATTCTTGCTTGCTCAGTCTTGTTCAATAAAGGCACAGCATCACAGTCAGTTTTATAACCTCTAGCTATCCTCCTCTACAGCAAGATGGCCACAGGCAACATGCTTAAATCCACAGGCAGTATCAGATCAGTAGAAAACACTTGATATACCAGTTTTATTGATTTTTTAAAAAATAAATGTTCCACTGGTACAACATTTCTCTATTTGGATAACAAATAATAGATATGCTTTACTAGAGTAGTGTATTCTCAGCTAGGTTTATATTTAACATTTATGACATTTTATAGATATAGGAAATATTGACCTTTATTTCCAAAGTTACATACAGTATTTAAAAGGAGACAAGCAAATAACAAATTTATGGTTTATTTTTATCACTATAATATACTCTCTGGTTGTGATGCCACATGATAACACCTTTTACCAAAGTCAGAAACAGTAGTTTATTATTATTATTATTATTATTATTATTAAGAAGAAGAAGAAGGAGAAGAAGAAGAAGAAGAAGAAGAAAAAACCTCAAAATGAAATAAAACAAAAATAAATGATAATTGGGAAACAAATGCTTTTGGGATTCCCTTTTCATACATGAAATGCCAAGAAAGGAATTAAAAGAAATGCTATGACTTAACAAATAAAAGAATGACTAAGAGCCTTATTATTTCAAAGCCACTGGTAAATTAACTCAGAATCAGTTGCCAAACAGAAAAAACCTCAGAATATTGCATATATTTCTGGTCCCTTTTTCTTATTTTTTTTTTCATTAGAAATTTTAGTTCAAACTCGAATGGATTCCATAGCAGGACTAAGTCTGGATTAGATTGGGTAGAAAAATTTTTCTTTAGTTAAGAAACAGATTAAAAGAACCTGGGTTGTTTAGTTTACAGAAGTAAAACTGCAGAGGGAAGCTGATAAAGTCTGCAAATATTGAAGGGACAGGAGCAAATATTAAGTAAGACGAGAGAAGAATTATTCCAGTTATGAGAAGTAATTGTCTATGGTCATGCTAAAATAAATTCTGCTTGGAATAACTTAATAGAAAAGAAGTGTGCTTTCCAGGCCTTCACAGACAGAACTTCTAAAATGGAAATTAAAATGTTCTTTCCAAATGAGAGAAAACCTGACAAGAGATCATGGAGCCAAACAGAAATCTTGGGTTGAAAAGCCTTTCCCAGCCATCTTTTTTTGACCTCAAAGGTAAGGTTTGCAGGAACATAACTGCTGTTTGAATGTCTGATCTCTTCTGCTTTAATCTTGTGGAATATTACAGTTGATGCTTTTGCCTCTCTCTGTAGATCCCAGGTTTATCGAAGTGCATTGGAAAGCAATTTATTAACTGCTATGAGGAGGAGGTAAATATTAAGCAACATAAATATATGTAAAAATGTAATAATAGTGGGGAAGGGAAAAGAGCCTCCGGTACCTCAAGAAGCCCACTCTATTTTTGTTCTTTATGCCATCTTTTTTTTTTTTCCCTTTTCTAGCTGTAAATCCACAATTTGCAATCTTAATCACCAACCTTCCTCTCTCCCATACATGAGTGCTCTCAAAGATTGGGTTTGATGTTAGAGGGTCAGAGCTACAGAAGGAACCAACACATCAGCATCTATCTCACACCCAGTCCTGGAAATCTGTTACAATTTGCTAGTCTGACAAGGAGAAAAAAAAAAAAAACTTCTTTCCTTCTAATCTATGAACAGCTGACAAGTTTCCCTTCCCTCCTGCTCTGTGCTGGGTGTGTGGCTGTGATAAAAGAAACGTACTCATCCAACTCAATGCTAGCCACAGCTGATGTTTACTTACAGGGCAAAAAATCAATTATCAGCTCGAAGTTTGCCAGCCTCAGCATCCCTGTTCATACGCCTCACACAAACAGAAGGAGAATTGTTCCTGAGGTCACAGAGACAGATTGCACAAAACAATTTTTGGAAGCTGAGAGACAGAAACCACTGCAAAGCAATGGTGTGCAATTTTACCGAAACAGAAGGAAATCAAATGCAAATGGGCTTTCTTGAGTCTGGCCTAAAAATTGACTTCTTCAATACAATAATTATCAAAGATATCCATGCAATTACTCTCTTTCTTGCCATATTCTCTATCTATTGGAAACTGAAGTCAATTCAAAATACTGAAATAATTACTTTTTTTTATCATTAGAGACTAATGCAGTAGTATCTAATTTTCCAATAGCAAACAGAGGAAAGGAAATAGTAATGCAAAAACATTGTTTACATAATACAGTCCCAGAATTCAATCCAAAAATTCCTCTCTAAAAGAGTAGGAACAAACTCGGGGTGTAATAGATTTAGTAGTTGATGCAATTGTATAGGAATTGTTTTCTTTTTCCTAAAGATACTTTTTTTAAAGAAAAAAACCACATAATTTCTTTTAAAATTAATTCCTTTCAAGAAGGCATAGCATCTTATAGTATTTACTGCAGGAGAAATTATTTTTCTAACTTAGTCTATAAATAATGGTAATTAATGTACTTTAACATGGGATATGATGGAATACATAGCACATAGAGGAAACACCAGGAACAGCTGAAAATTCAGCCAGGTTTTTTTTTTCAGGGAAAAATAAAACACATTTATTTTGAACATTTTTTGACATTAGACTGATGAAATATTTTCTGGATATATGATTTGGACTAAGAAAACTCTTTCTTCACCCTTCAGTTTACCACACTACTCATGTCATTTTTTTTCTAATTGTCATCTCTGTGCCTCTGAGCATTCCAGCTGTCCAGTATACAAAATGCCAGAAGCTAATTTACTGTTCTTCTTAATTAAGGAAGAATTTATCATGAAGGCAAAAGAAACTAGATCTCTGTTATCTGTCATGGAAAATAGTAAGATGTTTGCATTTTTCTTCAAAAGTTCCCTTTCTCCCATAAAATTTCTATAACCTACTGACACATTTTACAAAAGGCTCAAATTTCCCCATGCAAAAATATCAATAGCTGGTGTGTCAGACTTCTGCTTTAACATAGACACGCTGTAAAAAATGCTGTTGAAATTGGTACACAGAAAATAAGACTGCTATATAGAACTCCAGGCTTGCTTGTGTTGGAGGGTTTTTTGAACCTGTCAGTCTTCAAGCAACGCACCTTTTTTCTGTGTTGAACCTCTCTGTCCTTACCAACAGTAAAAATACATCAATATGAAGGCAAGAAGAAGATACAGCAGGAAGGCTTTTACCTTTCCAAACCACTTTTACACCTTACCTTTACAAGTGCCTGTCCAAAGTTTGATTCTTTTCAGAATAATTGCAGTTTCCTTTTTTTTCTTGCTTTTGTGGACTTTAATAACAGTCGCTAAATAGGTGGAACAGTATGCTGCTACTCACGAACATATAATGAAAATGGATGGCAAAATACAAGCTGGCAATAGACTCTGCATTATGTTTTTGTTGAACACTGATGGTATTGCGTTCTAGTCAGGAAGGATCTTCTCACATCTCTTAAAGGACTTTTGTTAAGGCCAGCTGGATAATAAATTTTAGAAACTCCTTCAGAATTGCAACAATATTCAGGACCTTTGTTGAGATAAAACAGGAAATAAATTTATTTTCTGGATTTGCTTTTTCTCCTTTCTTGACACCAAAACCACTGGCATTTTATGATATGCTGTTAGCTGTTGAGAAAGCAGGAGGATGATAGCTCTGAGGGATTCTGAAATCCAAACTGCTTGACCTGAAATGTTTATGGTGACCTATGGTCCTTCTTGGCCCCAGAAAATGGGATGAATAACAAATAACACTCCGTAACAGCAGAGTTTTGCCTGTGCTTACAAGAAAAGAACATAACAGCAGAGCTAGAACCTGAAAGCAAATAAATTCAGAAACAGTCTGCAACAAAACTACCTCAGAAGCATGGCTAGAAGATCTCTATGGCAGCAGCATTTAAATAAATCAAGAAGGAATAATTGCATCTCATTTTTTCTATTCATTTTGTTATTTCTGCTAGTGGAATCACAGATGTTAACCATTATTTTAACAAAATGTGTTTTAAAAAGAATGCTTCAACCAATCTAGTGCATTTCACATAGGCACTGTCAAAGGTGTTTTCTTCTGATAGCAAGAAGTTCTTGGATTGAGAAAGAATTCTGTAACTTAATACTTCAGAGAGATGCAAAATATAATTAGAAATACAGGCATATATTCAGAGAAATCAGGGTCTTGATGAGTTATGTTTTGAATGTATTTTATTTTGAAAGCCCAGTGCATGGATCCATGTGAATCTTCACTTTTGTGATTCCTTTCAGGAAAGAGAATAAAATCTTGCAATTTCAGTGAGTATCAATTGGGTAAGTTTTGTACCATTTCCTTGCCCTTCATGTCATCTCATTCACTTTTATTGTTTTCACTTGGTTTCAGAATTTTCTCTTCCTTTTTTTTTAGTATTTTATTTCATCAATTTCTTCTCCTGTCTCTCTCTCTTTACCGTTCTTCTCTGATTTGGAGATTCAAATGTGAATAATTTTGGGAAGTCTCGGTCCTTTTCTCTGCATCTCATTTCATCTCAGTGCATCTGGTTGTAGTCACTCCATTTCCAAATTTTCTGGTTTTTATCAATTGCATGTTATTTGTTCATATCTCCTTTCCAGAGTGTTCATTATACTTTGTTCTTTGATTTCAAGATTTCATTCCTTTTCCTGAAAGGAAGATTTGCAGGGTATCAAATTATCCTCATAGCAGGATTAAGGGCAAAAACCTGGTCTCCAGGGATCACAATCACACTTGAGGTATTCTAGTGTAGTGCCAACAGCACATAAAGGTTCCATATGAAGTGCTATTGTTCTTGAGAATGGAGTGAGTTGCTTTTATTCCAAACTCTTCTCATTGTCAATTTAAAATTTCAAGTTTGACTTCTTCAAAGTCTTAACATTCTACCAGATTACTTTCTGGACTTCTGAAACTTTGCAAAAGACATAAAACATTTTATTGATAATATGATTAAAACGCGTAATCTGAATTTTTCTTTTTTAATCTGATGTCTGCTGCTGGATTCCGCATTTTTAAATGCATTTTCATGTCAAATTGAACTTATGTGATAGCTTTCCAAAATAAAGGAACAGCTTCTCCAGCATGTTTAATGTGTGCTATAATACAAACACATGCCTATTTTTACTGACCTAAATTAAAAGTTAATGAATTTTTAAAAAAATATTCTTGTGTTTGCTAAAAACTGTTGAAAATAAATTTTAACCATTCTTAATTGTAAATTATAATTATCTATCAACATAAAAAAAAAAAGTTGACTTCTCTCTAGATCTTTTAAAATTTATGTCTACCATAATACATTTAGAAACACAGCCCAGCATGGTTGGGCAAGAGAAACAACACACATCAAAATTCTGAATGTGTCCTTTTTTTACCTTGGCTTCCAAGGGTAGGAAAGCTGTGCTTACTCTTTGAAACAGCTATGAAACCTTCTGCCAGGTTTGAAGTACTGCTGGCACAGGAACAGCAGGACAAGCTGGACATGTACAGTGATTAAACTGACCCAATTTGAGTCAATAGGTATTCCCACTATGCCATGTTTCCACTCTTCCCTAATCCTGAATGGGAATGTCTCCTGAATGGGAATCCCTAATGTCAAAAGACTTGGCACTGCACCTGAGCTGCATTTCCTAAATTTTCTTTTTCAACTTCTTACATGAAGAATTGTAATTGCAAGTTCCAACTCAGAATATTCTGCGATTCTGTAAAATTTCCTATGAATCTATAACTTACACAAATATCTGTCATTTTTTTTTTCTTTTATTAGGCCACATTGTGGGTATGACTGGGTATACGCTGTTTCATACAGTCTTCTGTAGGTGCTAAATCTCTGTAGGAGATTTCCTACAGCCTTCTGTAGGAGCTAGGTTTAAGACACACCACTGCACATAGCATTTTTCATTAACTGTTAGAACATAGTTTATTTCTGGGACACATAAGACTATGCTATCTCAACAGTCTTTAGATATTCAAGCTAGCTGTGAAGGAGAAGCATAATTTGGAGATGCTAAGACAGGTCCTATAAGCAGAATACTAATATTATTCTTATAGACATTAGTTCTAAAATCATGTTTGCTAATAGATAGATTCCTATTTGAGTTAGCAAAGGTCACCCCCAATTAAAAGCAAACTAAAGTAAAAGAGGTTGCTAACAATATTTCCTCAATTTTTTTCATTATAAGAAAGCAAAGATGCAGCACTTTGAATCTAAGTCTAAACAGCTCAGTGAAAGGTAAAATAAATACTGTAGAGAATGTACCAAATCCTTGTTTAATTATTTTCATAAAAGTATGACAAATTAAATAAATTAAACAAAAGCAATGAGTTTACTGCTGGCAAAGTAAGACACCAGAAGGACCGAAAAATGATAAATGGAAACAATATAATGGACCCAAATTCACATAATTGGTTATTTGTTGCCATTACACAATAAAATATAATTAATTAAAAGCAAAAGATGAGCACATAAGGCTTCACCAGATTATGAGAAGAGAATGAGCATCTTAGATTATGGGCATGCCAAAATTATAAAATATTCACCTTTTTGCACTATCAGAGCGCACAAGAAAATTCTTGGCTTAATAGAATTTTTCTTCCCTATAGTTACTTCAGTGTCTGGGTATACAGGAAAGTAATTCTACTACACAAGTATTTTGCAATTTCTTTCTTATTCTTTACATTTCAGTGTTGCTTGACTCTATTTTTATTAATGCTCTATTTTCTACTGTTCTCTCTGACTGGGGTCTTCTCCCATGCAATAGTATGATCAAAGGCAAATTTATTCTATTTCTTGAAGTGTTTTCTCTATATATGAATCAAAGAATTTCACTAGATTAAGGGGGAAAGTGATTCTGACTTACTTAATGACTATTTATTTATTAATTATAGACATTATTTTAAAGTGTTGACTGTAGCATGATTCATTGCTTCCTATTAAATCCAGCTCTATGTTAAGAAAATATTAAATAAATACATGATTTTAGTATTGAATGAAGTGATTTTGCTACCGTTTGCATTCCAGGTTGAGTACAAGTACTGGTTCTTGCTGCATTTGTAATTGGTTTTGTATTAATATTTAGATGGATTAAAAGACCTTCTCTAGCCTACCCTACTCAAATTGCTGCCTCCTCTTATTGCTGTACCTTGAGCCCTGCACAAACAAGTTCTTGCTTGTCTTATTCACAAAGGCAGCTCTTGCTAGAAGGCTATCTGTGAACTATTATTGTAAATTCATGTGTACTCACAGAGGGGGGAAAGAAGGAGAGAAACAGAGACCTGGAAGTAAGGCTCATTGCTGATAAATCCACGCTGCACAAGTAGGCTAAATTTCACTCATTTCAAAGAATCAACTCCTGCCCAGAAGCAGAACACCAGGATTCTACTTCTGCTGGGTCCCAAATATAGATGTTGCACTACAAGTGTAGTACTAACAAGCTTTCATATGATCTTCCGTGGGTCTCAGGGCAAATTCCTAGGCAGCTCCTAGTCAGCATGTTGCATATCACTGGTTACCCACAGAAGAGAGACTTCAGTTCCATTAAAAAAATAATTTTTTCTGTGTTTTGAGGTTTTTGTTTGTTTGTTTTTGGGTTGTTTGGTCCTATTTTTAATCTGGCAAACATTCCCAGCATCTTCATGTTAAATTCTAAATGAAGATTCTTTTTATGTGGTGGGTCGAGGTGAGTTTCCCTATGGCATAATTGATAGAAGTTAATTTCTATTTGAAATTATGACATCTCATAATCAATATGATGAAATTAAAAAGCCACTACTACATTGTAAGAAAACTAGCTCAAAGAGCAAAAGCTTATATAATCGGGGAAAAAAGGGTCAGAGGCATATGAATATGAATACCCACTCTAAGTGAAAATGGGCCTCTAGAAGAGATTTAAGAATCATACTTTAGCAAGAAAAAATGTTTTGATTCACTCACTAAATTGGACAAAAAATATTATGATTCTGAACTCTCCCCAGTCTCCATCAAAAAGAGAACATAAGTGTTTTTCAAAAAGTGTGCTGCACCTCCTCACATTGAAAGGCTTGTTTTTATTAAAAGGCACTATAAAAAATTAATTACAAGTCATTATTCCTAAGGTCAATCCATAAGCATTTTCCAATGGTGGAAAACACACACTCATCAAAGTACCTCCTATTACATCATAATTCCAGAATCACAGCATAGTTAGGGTTGGAAGGGACATCTGTAGATATATTTTCTCTAAAGCAAATGAACACCGACTTCTTGCCAATATAAATGATAGCAGAAACTCATCTTTGCATTTCCAAATAATAAAGCATTAAAGTCAAAATACGCTACTTTGCCAGCCTGTGTAATTTTCCTAAGGGTAAGTAAAGCTGAAGAGTGTTCTTACAATGATAGACAGTCTGTTCAGAGTGTAGGAAAAGATCAAGGGATACTCTGAGCAGTGCTCCTCCAGAGGAAACATTTGAGGATGTACTCTTCTCTTTTATAGACTTTTCTCCTTTTTTTTTTTTTTATTAATGGTGCTATTTCTCAAAAGTTTTTTTTCTCATTTCTTTGTTGGGACTCATTTTGTTGCATAACATTATTCACTTTTGTCATATCTTTCCTGATCTCTACTCCACCAGATCTAAAGATTTATGCACTAGATCCCCAGCAAAATTCTTTTTCAAGACTTACTATTTTATGAATGACGAGTGGATAACAGTGAAATTCCCAGTGTTAATGATCACCATAAATTTTGCTGTTCTGTAGTGATGTAAAAAAATCAAATAAATATATTCAAGTCCCAAAATGTGCAGCAAAAAATTAGATGAAAATAAAAAATAAAGTAAAATAAAAGTAACTTAATTAGACAGAAGTTTCAGAAGGACAATCTCAGTGACAGAAAACTGCTTTTCTCAGCTGTTTCAATATTGCTTCATCAAATGATTAAAATCATATAACAACGATTGCATGGTTTAAATTAGAGTTAGATGAAAAAATATTGGGTAAATTATTGGTGCAGATTGTCAATATCTGCTGTATAAATGGAAATTATTATTTAATGTACCTAAAAAATAATAACGGTTATCCTTACATGAACTGAGAATTTTCATATGCATATTTCAGATGAAGGTCACCTTAGTGTTAAGCTCTATGATTTTATTGCACTGTAAAACATTCTTTGTAGAATCATTTAATAAATCAAATTGAATACAACCTATAAATAAGGCTGATAATTCCCAGAACAGTAAAATCAAATGTTCCGAAAACAGTATGATTTATTTTTCCTAGCTTCTTACTGAATCTTTAAACTCCAAATTTTTTTATACAGAAATCTTAATGAAGGTGTGTATCTCTAATAAATTTTCACCTCATTACATTTCATTTTCTGTTTCATTTTCTATTCATTTGAAATACATATAGCTCCATAATCAAGCAAATCAATATAGGCAAAGTGACTTTAATTTTGGTACTGAACAAATAAAGTCACAAGAAATATTTATATGGTAAAATAGAAATTTCGCTTCTGTCTCTGAATATTATTCAAATCCTCTTGCAATTCTTAAATACGATTATCTTTTAGAGGGATTAAAATAAATGACATGTCATAATGACTGATTAAACAATAAATTAAACAAGACTTTGTGTAATTGCACCGAAAGTTGCTATCACTCTAACATTGTTATTATCATTGGAAGAAAGGCTTTTACAACATCATGTTATTTGAGAATGTGACAGGGTTAATGGCAGGTTCAGAGTTTCCATAAGAAATCAGATTCTTCAGACACCTTTGAGGCTTTCCCTGACCTGACCTTCCAACATGGCTATATGGAATGTCTACTCTGTTATGAAAGCATCGTCTGTCCTAATATTAAATTACATAAAGTTTTACATGATTGTTACAAAACACCTTCATTTTCCTGTAGCAGCATGGTATAGGCTCTATAACCACACCTCTCTGAGAACTATTCCATGTCTCATTATCATTCTCTTACTTTTTGGAAAAAAAATCCTTAATGTTCTCCCAAGAATTACATTCTCTATGCTCAGAAAACAGACTCAGTAGTTTCTGTTTACAATAACATCTTCAGCTGCCAGGATTTTTTCTGGGTTTATGATCAAGCTACAAGAAAAGAGAATTTTAAAAATTGATCTGTGTTTCATTTCTGAAAACAGAAGTAGATATGAGTATTAAAATCCTGATTAAAATGTGAACATTTTTGGATCTTTAGCCATTGAAGCCAACATATGTGCATGATTCACTCTCACAATACGATGTGCAACAGCAACAGAACAGCACCTTCTCTGGGTTCACTACTGTGTGAAAAGACATTAAAAGGCCTGAAAAGGAGCCACAACTACTTTGTCCAGATACACCAATCATATTTTACTTTCTGAACTACTACATTTCTGGAAATCAACTGATACTCATAAATAAGCCACCACCCCGGTATGAATAAACTGGGTTGTTTACTTTGCATAACATGTAGAAAGACTTCTTCAAGTCTGCTATTATGAAGATGCAGAAAAGACCACACTATAAAAAGAGGCTTCAGCAGGTAACAACACATCTACTTGTCTGGAGGAAAAAAAGCCAAATCCTTCATTTATGAGCAAGGGTAGAAGGAGCTAAGACACCTCATATTTCCCTCATTATCCCATTCTTACCCTGCAGAATCTTCTATTGTGCTGGAATAGCCTGAGACAAAGAGGTAGTAAAACACAGGAAAGGGGCAAGGACTATCCCCTTTTAGTGTCTTCCCCTGAAGAAGCCGCTTGTACAAAATTTGCTATCATCATCCACTGCAGAAAAATGTTCTAAAAAACATTTTATTGGCTCTGACAGCTTTCAGAACGTACTTTTAAATTTACTTACTGATGTGAGCAACAAAACCAGATCTTGGTCTCCAAGTAAAGTCATAATTTAAGCAGAACTGGGGTCAGCATTTGTTTAAGTCAAATCTGCAATGGAATTTCCACTGCCTTTTTGGTGTTTAAAGAATTTAAGTATCAATAGCACACTACAATCATCTATCCCAAATGTTTAGCTTGTGACAAGAAGCAAGCCTCTCTAACTGTTTTATGACATTTTATCAGCACGATCCTGCAAACAAAATGAATATAGAAATTTGTTGAGCTTACAATACAAAGTTCGCTTATGGGCAAAATACACAAAGCTTGACAAAATTGTGAAAATGTGATTTTTTTTTTATTTTTAAAGCTAATTTTAAATTATTATTTTAATTTTTATATTTATATATTATTATTATTTTATATTTTGTATTTATAAAATTAAACAATTAATTTTAGTTTAGAAAATAAAATAATGGTTAAAAAAGTCCCAAACAGAAAGTAGACCCTGTTTTTGTTACTGACTTATCTTTTACACCTGAATGAAAATAAACAAAATTACTTGTTTACTATGTCTCATTCTCCATTTTAAAAAGGTTTATAAATGACATAGAGGACCAAAATTTCCTTTCCTTCTAAAATTATATATTTTGAAGCTCAGTTAACTATCCAATGAATTGTCTTAGCCCATATAAAATGATAAAGCCTTTTCTTTAAAGAGAGTTAGAAAACCATAAGAATATTCTGGTTTTCAGCAGCTCAAAATAAAATTAGCTTGGACAAAAAAAATGCTCAAACTTGTTAATGTGAAGATCTGGATCTTTTTTCAATACATAGAAGCAATTCCTCTAAAGCCAATATTCTCCTTATGGCATAATTTTATGTTCCCATTAAATACTCATCCTAAATCCACCCTGAAACATTAGTATACACCTTTGGACTGTAGAAATGCTTGGGTTTTATCTGGAAGGGTTTTGAGAGTGCACAGATGGCTATTACAGATTACTAAAATTGGACTCTGCAATAACAGTGCCAGCTGTGTAGCAACCAGTCCATCTCTAAAAGGGATTGCAAATTCCAAGAGGTAATCCTTCCAGAAAAGGCATGAGAGCTGCTTTACATGAACTGAGGCTCTACATTAGGAGGACAGAATTCTTTTACAAAAAGGACAGAATGCTTCTAGCATATTTGCCATTAAATTTGTGTTTGCATAGGTGGTTTCAGGGAATTAAAGTGCTCAAATACACTCTTTTATATTACCACAATTATACCACTCAACACTCTGCTCTGTTTTATTTTTATCTTTCTAATCTGGCCATAAAAAATTAATTCCAGAGAGGTTAGAGCAGTGGAGAGAGCTACTAGAGGGGCAGGCTGATTTCTAGACCATTAATCCTAGCTGACATCCACAGTGCTTGAAAACTATTTGTTAGTTTATTTGAAAATATATGATGTCCTTGCATATCATTGAAGTAGTGGGGGGAAAAAACCACAAAAATTAAAAAGAACTGTATTCAAATGCCAGCCTCTAAATACTTTAATTTTGACATCATTTTTAAAATTTCTTTCAAGAGGCAACAATTCCCCATAAAATTTGGCTTCTCGTTCATTTTCTTTCCCATTCTTTTTCTTCTGGCCCACTGCTACATTTAGCAGTTTGAGATCCAGATTTCACTAAATGACTTTTTGATAACTGCTGAAACAGTTATTATATATGTTTGGTATCCTAGGGTTCAGTGCAATAGGGATTGACAGTAATAAGTATCTTAAAGAGCCAGTATTTTGATATCAGCCACAATTAATTAAAGTAAAACTCTAAATAATTCTATCCTTGTCATGAATGCAGGACCATCTTTACAAAGGTGTCAATAATGTCACATAAGACTGCAAAGAAGAAATTGATATTACAGCAGATACTGCTTTCTGGTGCATCAGCTGAAACACTGAAACCCAATTAAACCATACAGTCATTTTTTTTCCTATGTTCAGGTTTGAGCAAAACTCTTACTCCATATGAAGCAGTGAAGCAGTCACTATATTTTCCATCTTAATACTTAATTGAATACATGAAAGATAAAAAATCTTCACGTCTTTTTGCTTTTTTTTTTTTCTCTCTCATGAAGAACCGGATCTAGTCTTTACCCAATACAAGTAACCTGATCCCGGGAAAGTATCAGCATTAACAACAAAAAAAACTGGGTTAAAGGACTTGGTTTTCACAGGGAGTTTAAATGGCTGGGGATTTAAAATTTTTAGAGTGTGCTTAAAAATCTTAAATCTGTCATTCCAGAATTTAAGGATAGGTTTTTTTATGAGATTTGAATTGGATCAACAGAAATAAGTGGGTTAAGTTTGCTGCATGGCAGTGTGATTCTATCCTTTCAGAAGCCGCAATTCATAAATGTATGTATAAAGGTAGAAGACAGAAACTAGTTAAAAATATCTTCATCAGATCATACATAAAATACATGGCTCGAGGGGATAGAAAATGTTCTTATGGCCAGCTAAGCAGGGGAATTGCTTTGACTACCATCATCTCCTTCCAGTAACTGAGATGGTGCTGAGCATAAAACCTTTCAACAGCTCCTGCAGCAATGTCAGCTGGAGTTCAATCGGTACCAAAGACTTCTGGAGTGTCCTTTACAAGGCAAAGTTACTGTCCTGTTAATGATCTGTTTTGTTTTCCTGATAATGTCATTTGCCCTGGTTTATGTCTGACTTATATCACTATTTAGGAATAAAATCATAGGTATTGGCAATGATATAACATTTTAATACTAGTCTTTTTCCAAAATTTTATGTATTTTTTTCAGTGAAGGAGGTCACTATTCATTGCTTCTATTAGGGTAGATCCATGTTTCTGAGCTTTTTTTTTTTTTAGATTTAATGGCTCTTTTATAGACAATTGAATCATAAATTGTTTTAACTATTCTATTTGGTCCTTTTTTCTATTAAGAACTATTATTGTGCCTCTGGCTTAAGAACTTTACTTGTTCGTTCTCCAGTTTTCTTACACCAGTTTTAGGGTTCCACTTCCTGGAGGGCTCCTAATATTTTATGGGGTGACATTTCTTCTTTATCTGAGAGGTGACTTCTTTCTTAGTTTGAGGTGGATTGTCCAACTATGGCAATGATATGACATACTCTGAAGAACACTTTAAAAAAAAAAAATTTAGGACACTTGTTTATTTCCTTCTAATCACCCCAAAGGGAGAGTTATCAGAGCTGAAATTATAAATACTTTTTTGGAATTTGCATTGGATTCATAACATTAGGAAAAGGCTTTTTGTTTTCACACATGTGCAAACCAGTCATTGGGTAACTCCCTCAAACTTTTAAAAAGTGTTTCGCTAACTGGACCTAACGAAAGAAAAACCTCAACAAAATTATTTGGAGACCAGCATATAGTACATTCTCCACCTAAGACAACTAGATAGATGGCAGGAAAGATAGAGAGATGCTAGATAGATAATAGATAATTTAAAGCTGGCCAGGGCAGATGAAGAGAAAAACGGCCCTTGAAACATATTTTGTAGCCTAAGAAGTTGATGAGCAGTGGGTATTTCAACAGAAAATCCACTTAAAAACAGAGCTTTATGAACAATAGTATTTTCTCTCTACTAGCTTAGTTCCTTTCCTTCCTGTTTACTTAAGCAGATAAAGGTAAGAAAATTAATAACTTTTAGTAGAAATTTAAGGAAATGCTTGCAGGATGAAGTAGCGTAGGAGACAGAATTAGTGCTGTTGGTGCCATGCAAATAATAAAATGCCACATATTTAGTAAAAATTAAGCTGTTTATTTGGGAAGGGTTTTTTTTCAGTTTCTTCCCAGAAAATACATTCAATAACCTGTTCACATTTGGCTAGCCCATCTTGCACAGTTGATTTCCTTAATCTAAATTATGACATTTAATTGTTTGATCAAGCACAATATTTTTAGTATATTTCATCCCACTCCTCTAGCAAAGAATTCTGTGTGAGGTTGGCTTCTATCTTCTGCAATTGAATGCATTTATATATATGTATTTATATACACATATGTGAAATATGGTATAAATTTCACTTCTATTTTATGCACTAAAGACAATTAAGAGCTGTGAGATTAGAATGACACTCCTTCGCTTTATGTCAGAAATGAAAGGGAATTTCCTGTGACAATTTTTGTCTTTTTTAATGCACATTTCTAATTCAGCTGAAAAAAAATAAAACCAAAATATGCAAAATTTGTTTAGTTTGCTACTTTCTTCTAACAAAGAACATAGTTGAAATAAAATGTATATTTATAGGACAGAGACTGCATATAACAGTTCAAGTAAAGAACTTGTACAACAATATTCTCATAAGTAATGGGTACTATTTTTTATTTAGACATTATCAAAAACAGTGTTGTCATCTCCCCTTGGAAATAATGATACTTTATTTTCCTATTGGTACGATAAGTTTTTGTGTTGATATATATGTAGGGCTTTTAAAAGATTGCACCAAGTTATAGACCTTACCTTAATAGTCTTGGCTAGACATAGTGGAGATCCAAAACACTACCAGGAGTTGAAAGCAGAAATAGGATTCTAGGAAAAGAGCCAATAAAACTTTTTCTCACATGCAAGTTTTCCTTGTAACCTGTTAACAGTTTTGATCTCTGTAGGAACACCACATAGTTCAATGAATTTAGATTTTTAGCAAACTGCCCCAAAGTGCTGTTATTCCAAATGTTTCAGAATGACTGCAAAAGCCCTCAAAAATTGTATGAACAGTGATGTCTTTTTCCTGGTGTTATGAAAATGAAGCCAGACACGGTTAGAGGATTGGGGGTCTTTACCTCAGTATTTTAATCAGGATCCTGTTTGATGCATCCACTTCACCCAGGTGACAGCGTGGCAAAATGCACACCCCCTGTCAATCACACACACCAGTTATAGACTTTACACATTAGCATATCTGACAATGGGGCCCAATAATGGGGCTGGGGTGGGCTCACCTCTAGTTTACAGAATCCTCCTGCTCGGAGACCTTGGCTTCCTGAGATAGTAGGAATGTTTGGTCTCCCTGACTCTGCAGTTCTGGGGTGTTTAGTCTAAGGGCCTGCAGAACACTTACAAAACACTAAGCACTAAACTAAGTGAAGGATTACAAGTATGCATACTGATACTTGTGGACACAGAGAACTGTGTAAAAGGTATATAAATGAAAAGGAAAAAATCATTCCGGCAGCAGCAGCAGTGACAAAAACTCTTCCAATTTTTTCTTATTCTGTTATACTGGGTAAAAAGTTTGCAGAGCAGCATCAATGGAAGAAAAGGAAATATGCTATTGTCCATTACAAGTTTGACAATACCTGGAAGCACACAGGTAATGCTCTAAGCAATGGCCTACGCATAACATCCTGCAATAAAGAGCACCTATGTTATTGCCTTGAAATAAAAATTGCTTCAGCTGAACCAGTAATTCTGTCCTGACTTCCATTTCTAGCTATAAGGAGTCATAAAAGGAATGCCTCAGTGATATTTTCACATGTCTACACACACATGCACACACACACTAAAAAGGGTTTTCTTTCTCAGGGTCTAGCAGGTTATTGAAAGTGAAGTTATTCATCCCAGGTCTGATGAAGGGAAAATACAAGATTACAGAACCGTGATGTCCTGCAGAGTCCAGGGACAGCATATTTAGCAGTGTGCACCAGCTGCAGCACAATACTGAGTGCAGAACCATCTGTTTTTTAAGCAAGGAAAATTAGGCAAAACAGAATCTCATGCTGACACAAAGTTAATGCTTCAAGCTAAACTACCAGAGTTAGCTCTACCAAATACAGGACAGTGTACTCCACCTATCTGGAAATACAAGAAACCTCCTCCATCAATACCATCCTAAAAGGTTTCATCACTAGTACTTGCAGCAAGGCATTGCATCTGGGAAACCATACCTGTCTTCCTCTTCTGCCATATCTTCCACCAACACTATCTGTGTAGATCACAATGTTTACTTGACTCTTTCAAAAGCCCTTTCTTTACCCTATTTTAATTTGTTGCATCACAGAAGACTGTGTCTTTCTGACATAAGAGCAAGGGAAAACAATATCCAAGCAGTTTATATATTTAGGACCATACAAATGATTGTTTCTGTTTCATATGTGGCTAGGATGTTTTTTATAAAGAGCTTATAATTCATAGGATCATAGAATGGCTTGGGTAGGAAGGGACCTTAAAGATCATTCAGTTCCAGCCCCTTTGCCATGCACAGGGACATCTTTCTCTTAACCAGGTTGCTCAGGGCCCCATCCAACCTGGCTTTGCTGAGCAAACTGTTCCAGAGCCTCACCATCCTCATAGTAAAGAATTTCTTCCTAATATCTAACCTAACTCCCCAACCTTTTCAGTTTGAAGCCATTCCCTATAGTCCTGTCACTACAGGCCCTTGTAAATTGTCTCTCTGCATCTTTCTTGTAGGCTGCCTTCAGGTACTGAAGACTCCAATTAGGTCACCCTGAAGCCTTCTCTTTTCCATGTTGAACAATCTAAATTGCTTCAGTCTTCTCTCATAGGAGAAGTTCTTCATCCCTCTAATCATCTCGTTGGCCTTCCTCTGGACTTGCTCCAACAGGCTGGTTTCCTCCCTGTGCTGGGGAGCCCAGAGCTGGATGTAGTATCCAGAAGGGGTCTCACCAGAGCAAAGCAGAGCAAAGCAGAATCACCTCCTAAATATTCAGTAGACCTCCATTTTAATATACACTTTTTTGGTCAGATTTATGGTGAAAGACAGAACAGAACAATTAAAGACCTCATTTCCTAACAAATCTTTTCTCCTGTGTTGGCCTCCTCTCCCCTTGGTCTCTGACAGTTCATTCAGATTAGTAATTATCTGTAGGTAATAGCGTTTATGAGAAGCTCACAGTTGCACCATTGACTTAATGGCAGATGATTTTCTCCCTGTGAGATTCCTGAACATATGCCCTCCCCGGTTTAGGATTTGGCTTCTCTTGGCAATGGGAAAAGGTACAGATGGTTTAGACTGTAGCCATCTTCTCTTAAGGATGAGCTATTACTATTAATGATGATATAAGAGCCTCATACTGTTTCCTCTACCACAGTAGAACTGTAAAACTCAATTAGAAAATCTGGTTACATAAATTATTTTCTCATTTTCTATCCCTCCAGAACTCAACTGGTCAAGGATGATGGCAGGTCAAATGAATCTTTTCTTCCAAACCCCTACTACATGTGGAGTCTGTGCTTACTAGATAGGAAGCTTTAGATGTCAGTAAGACCACACTGCAAACTAAAGCCAGTAGAGAATGATCTCTTGCCCTTTTGAATCATTCAAAATTGATGGTGAATAAGTGTAGTTAGACACTCAGTTTATAAGACTTTCAGAAATACAAAATCATGTTTTTCTTCTTTATGATGCATATAAATAAAGATTCTTATTTGCAGAGAGATAGTCCAGCCAGAAAACAGAAGGACTTTGCAAGGAAGAGTTCAAGATAAAATTTTCTTTCCAACTGAGCACTCCACAATAGACAACACTCAGGTTGTAGGTGACAGAAGCATGGAAGATTATTTTAAGAAACTTGAAATACTGTTGAACTACTGTGCTTTAAAACTACCAGTCCCTTGTGCATAAAAAGATGTTCTTGAATCTATTATTTAAAGCAAACAAAACTGTTTTAAAAAGTACAAGTTTTATATTTAATAATAAATAATAGAAAATATGTAACTTTCCAATTTTAGTTAAGTGAAATATTCTATAATTAGTAGAGCACATATCAAAATTTTTAGTTTAATAACCAGTTTTCCTGTAGAAAGGAAATATAGCAATGAACACAAATATGTTGTTGCATATAACCAACAGCAAGTTTTAACATGACGAGTTCACTAGGAGCCTGGGCACAGAAAAGTTGCAAATATTTTTTCCACCTGTATTATTTTATTCCACAATATCAGCTGCTAAACTTTTATTTCAGAAGTGAGGTACATGACACTAAAAACTTAAGCTATACATCTAGGTTTCTAGCCAAGTTCTTAGGTTTTCCATTTCCTAAGGTTATAAATAACTGCAAATGTAGTAACTTCAACCATCTTCTTTGATTTACTTCAGTTCTACACTAGTGACTGCCAGCTCTTGGACTAGTTCTAGCCATTAGATGACAAAAAAACCCATATTCTAGATTTATATCTTCTATTCTTTCTCCAATACTCTATTTTTTCCACAAAATGCAAATTCTAGCTAATGCCATTTTCTTCATTTTAATGAAAGTAGCAGGCCTAGTTACTACCTCCAGCTTATATGCAAGATCATGCGGCTTTAAAGAGTTTGCATGAAAACAGCACCTCAATCAAAATATTGCTTGCAATTACGTCACTGTCGATGCTTCCCAATTCTTGTCAGGTGAATTGGAGTAAATCCCTGATCCCTCTTTTATGACACTGGCTGAATATCAGTAACCTAAAATATCTCATTGGTCTTAAAACAACTAATTTATGGTGAACTTAAAATGCATGCATTCAGAAAACAAGGATAGCACAGATTTCACTCTATTTGATTCAGTGAAGCTCTGCAAAATAAATAAGCATTATATCTGTGGGGTGTATTTTTACTTCCACTGCACATTTGCTAGTGTTGACTTAAACAATTTACAAAGAGAAAATAAAACAGGTAACAACATGAAAAGGAAAAGATACACTAGCCTTGTTACAGGAAAGGACTTAATTTATTATGTTAATTCTTTTTATTTAAGAAAAGGTATTTGAATCAAGATGTGATAACTTCTCCTGAATCAACTAGAAAAATCTAACACCCAAAGTGTTTGTCTGACAAACTTATCTGCTTTCAGGGAGGCTGTGATTCTGAGGCAGTGTACAAAGTTCTAGATTCTTCTAATCCATATCACCAACAACAGAAGTACACCCCTGTATATAACCTAGGATTTACATATTTCTAAGATGGGTCTTAGATAGGCATAATCTTTAAAAGTATCTGTCTTTCTGCAAAGCAAAAATTGCTGACTTTTCCTCCTTTGGTACATCAGGAAGACTATTCCAGTAAAATCTAGGCACTACCAGCAATTCCTCTGCAAATTCAATTCCTCTCAGGCTTCACTGCCCTTCACCAATTCCTACACAGTCTTGAATTCTTTCTTGTTCTTGTTGAATCCATTTCACTTTGTTTCACAAATATATTGCAGATCCTTTCTCAGCAAGTTCTTTCTATTAAGACTACTGTCCATGCTGAATGGATTCTATCCTGCTCAGATATGAACAATCCAAGCTAAATTTCACAGAAGCAAACAACAGCAGCATTTGGCTCACAGATTGTCTCAGCCTACAGCCACGACAGCTGCTCCCATAATAAATGATAGGAACTTACAAACAAGGCAGAGTTGCAAAGGACAGTGGATTTCAAGGAACCATTTGCTAAGGTATGTGCAAATGGAGCAGCTTTTTAATATGTCTAGTGTAGCATTTACAGTGCAAAAATGGATATGAAATCCTTTAGTATTCCCTAGCCATACTGATGTTCTCATCTATTTTCACTTGTCTTCCCTTCTCTAGATTCTTCTCATTCCTCCCCACACACATACACAAGCACACCCTTCTGTTTAGAAATATTTTCCTAGGAAGTTTCACAAGGACAGATTCGGGATAAATACACAAGATGAAGAAAATTAAAGGAATAAGAAGAGTGCCTGTTAATTGTTTGTGGCAGTGGTGTTGGATTCCAATGAAATTTCTAGTGCTTTCTAACTAAAATGCCATCTAATACATAACCGTAATAACAGATCTTCTGATATGGTATTTAATATAATTCCCATGCAATCATTTATTTTAAATGCTTTAACCCCTGTGCTGTCTCTATTTTTACAAAGACTTTGCATAGTCTTAATAACTGGATGATGACAACATAAAAATTTCTAAATTTTTCAGGTTTAGACATATATATCTTCATATAACATATCTAACATAAAAAGCTACATCTATACCTGAACTCCCTACAATCCAAATAAATAAAGAAATGACAGCAGAACTGATCAGTAGTTAAAACACTAGAACAGAATTGAGAGTTTGAAAAACTTGATTTCCTTTACTATGCAAATGAAAATATTATTTCTGCCTGAGAAATACAGAGTGGTCTCATAACCTGAGGACTCAACAGGCCTGAAAAAACTTCCCCCTAAAGGAAACACCAGTTAGGATTTAATCGTGTATTTATCCAGAGTAAGACAATGCAGTATTATTTCCCAAAATGAAAGGGATTCTCAAACTGTAATCAGACACAGGATTTCATTCTGTTTAATTATGGGAGTAGTCATTCAGGGTGAATGATATATAACAAATAAAAACAATCTTTGCATTTCAACACCTCACAAAGCATCAAAAAATATCCCAAAGTCAACCAAAGTATCCTAACAAGAACAAATACTTGTAAGTGTAATTTTATAGGTCATTACCTTCCATATTTGAGTAACATGTTGATTCCCCTTTCAAAGTCTTCCATTTTATAGGCACTGAAACAGAAAGCAAGAGAAATTCACACATTGACATGATGAATATTCACATATTCTAACCTTATGAACTGCTCAGATTCAAGCTCCTCTAAAGCAGATGAGTATGGACTTGATTGGTTCTGGCATATTCCAGGTAAGTAGAGCTATTCTTTGAGTGTATGGATACTTTATTACCTATAGAAAATAAAGAACAGACTGAAAGCAACTCATCCCATGCATTCAATTCCATGGGATTAAGGATATTCGACTACGATGCAGACTATCATATAAATCAAATCTTGACTCTGAGCCCGGCAGAAACTTTAATTATAGAAGCATCTAGATTTCTATACAGCTAAAGGTATAATTCACAAACATAATGAGTACTATAAACTGTCAAACACATCTGAAAGTATTAAGTAGGGAATGAGATATCACCTGGTAATGCATTGTTAAAGCAGAAAAGAAATGTCTGCCAAAACACAGAACTCATAAGACAGGTTCTTTGCATAAGCTGAAAGGAAACCAGGTTTCTTGCTTTCAGTATAGATAATCTACTTAAATTCAAGACTTGTGGCACTGAAAAAAATACTTCTCCCTGTCATGGTTTAAACCCAGCTGGAGATGAAGCACTCATGGCCACTTGCTCAAGCTCTTCCCCACACTCTGGTGGAATGGGGAGGAGAACCAAAGTAAAATTTATACGTTGTGATAAGAACAGATCAATAATTGAAAATAATGTAAAATACAGTAGTAGTAGCAGTAGTAGTAATAATAATAATAATGGATAAAAAAGCCAAATGATACACAATTTAATTTCTCACTGCCTTCTGACTGATGCCAGACCCGCCCCCCCCTTCCAGAATCCAGATTGGGCAACTCCCCTGGTTTTTGCAGCAGGTCTGACATTCTGTGGTGTGAAATGTCCTGTTGATCTGTAATATGTCCCAGCAATGCACCCTCCCAGAGGTTTTTTTCAGGGTGGGGTTTTTTTTGTTTGGTTGGTTGGTTTTTTTGCTGTTGTTAGTTGATTTGTTGGGGTTTCTTGGATTTTTTTGTTTTTGTTTTTGTGTGCCTCCTCACTGACAGAGCCCAAGACAAGGGAAAGAAGCCCTTGATTTAAGATAAATATGATTTAACAAAAGAAATCAAAACCCTAGTGCGTTATCAACATGATTCTCATTCCGAATCTCAAACACAGCACTGCAAAAGCTACTAAGAAATTTACTCTATCATAATTTAAACCAGAGCAATCCTTTTTCAACATTTCAGGATGTCTGTACAAAAAAAGAAGCCAAAAATTGTACAGATGATATTGTTTCACCATGCACTTGAATAGAGTACACGATCAAGGGGAAAGATTAATCTGTGGAGAGTTTTGTATGCTCCCAGTTGTCCATATTGTTACTCACACACAGGCAACTGGTACAGTGATCAGCAATGGAATTTTTTTCTGTTCCTTCTTATCTGGTCCTTTCAAATCCTAGAGAAACCTACTGGGTTCTCACCCCCAACCATAGTGAAATTTGAGCCACAGTTCCCCACTGTGGTTTACCTGCAATTTTAAGTAGGCCCTATATTAACTTTGCACATCATCTCATGCAAACTCATCAGGACTTTAAACAATGTTGAGACATATTTGTTTACCAACCATATTCAACTCCAGACTACAAATCACCTCTGAAAATGCCAAGCCCTTCTCTCCCCTGCGCATAAATCACTTACAGATTTATCATGCTAATATGGGAAACCTTAAATTCAAAAACAGGTTTAAAAAATTTAAATTACAGCACTAGTTGGTCTTTGATTTACAGAGCTGTAAATAAAAAATAACTTTTTTAGTCAATTATGCTACAAAATTATAAAATTGACCTAAGAGAGCAGAAAATAAAATAAAATAAAATAAAATAAATAAAATAAAATAAAATAAAATAAAATAAAATAAAATAAAATAAAATAAAATAAAATAAAATAAAATAAAATAAAATAAAATAAAATAAAATAAACCAACAAAAAAAAACCACCCACATGTTCTCTTCTGTCTTAATAAATGACCAGGAAATGCCAAATCCTTATATAGCATTTAAAGTAAATGACACTTTTATTACGAATTATGAAGTGTTATCCAAGATTGCTGATATACTAGGCTAACAGGCAGACTTATTAGTTGTTTATGGCTTTATTGCAGTGAGGAAAAGTATTAAAATTATTACCTCCTCACAAATAATCATGTTACATCCAACTCTCCTGAATTAGTACCAGGGTAAAAACCATGTATGAGCTTCTCGATAATTTCATGATTTTAAATTCCTGCTGGAACAGCCAGACAAGCACAACAGGATGCTCTGAGGTCCTCAGAATTTCTCATTCATCTTTCCTGGTTCTCGCTAGCGTTTGCAGATACACTAGCATTTTCAGATACACAGTAATACCTGTATCTAACACCAGACACTGACACAAATATGATGGAGGGTTTTGTCAAATCCTTTTTTCCCTATGAAATGGACAAGAAAAAGTAATACAAGTTTGGAAAATATCTGACATCTATGCAGATGGAGAGATATTTTTTTTTGTGGTTTCTTATTTGTATTTCTTTTACTGATGGTACTGTAACAGTAGAAGACAAATTCCAAAAAAATAGAAGAGGAAAAGCACAGTATTCACATTTCAAAAATATTAGCAAGCAAGTAAAAGTCCCAATTAAGGACATTGGTTTTAAAAATTATTCCATTTTTTACAAAGAATTATACTTATTTTCAAAAACTGCTTTCATAATAAATAAGCACCTTTTTTCCTTATTTTAGTCACTGAATCAGATTAAAATCTATGTTTTGGCCTATTTTTATCTTTATTTGCAGAGACATTCATGACTTGTGGTGTTCTAAAGGGGCTTGCACAGAAACTGCAAGTTCTCATGCAGTTTCATCTGAAAACAATTATTTTCTTCCAAGACTAACAGGCAAGACTGGGAACTCAGACTTATGGTCATTTCTGATGGAATGAAGACCAAAGGAGCAAATTTGTTACACCTTTAGAAAAAAAAAGTCTCTTTACTTTGTTCGGGAGTACATAGAATTATTTTCCTCATTAACTTTCTACCAATAAAAACAAGAAAAAAGCATCCTGTAAGCCTTGAAAATATGAAAGGGAAATGTAAATTGTTACTACAGAGGAGCTGAACGCCCATACAAGTTGGTGTGATACTAATCCCTAGGAGGGCTTTGATACTATATCACTTGTACAAAATCAACAGTCTCTTCCAACTCAGCTGTCCTGGCAGGAAAACAAACCTTAAATGCTTAAATGAGAAGTCTTAAAAAAGCATAAAGAATCACAGCATGCTTACCATTTGCAAATCTCATTGTTTTCACACCTCTTTAAAATAAAACTCTGCAGTATCCAAACTAGCAAAATTAAAGAAAAGCAAATAGCAAATGCAGAGGTCAATAGGGAAATGACTTCATTTGAACTATTTGGTTAACAGATCAGTAAGTCAGTTAATCAATATTGGGGGGCTTTTTAATTATAAATTCCATCCAAGCTGGATAACAAAATGAAAAGTGACACAAGAATGCAGAATATCTCAGAGCTGACATTCAGGAAAGCAAAAAGACAGACCAAAAGTGGCTGAACTTTCAGAAGCAAATATGACAAGTTATATATTGTTAAGAGCACTAATGTCCATCTGTCATTCTATCACCAGTCAGCAGGGTCTGTAAACCTCTGACATACTGAAACAATAATGACTAAAGACATTCACAGCTTTTATTGTTGTACTTATCTAGTACAGAATGATCACAACTACAAACTTTGCAGGTGAAAGGAAGGAAATTAGAAGGCATGCAAATTATCTGAATTGTCCCAGATTTTATGCAACTGGAAGTTTCATTTCACCCTTCTGCTAAAAACTATCTACAGTGAATGACTGGTACCTTACCTGGTGAGGTTACTGCCAGAGTGATGTGAGTAAGGTCATGTGAGATGCTGTGAGAGCTGGGCATCATGCAAACAGGTATCCTTAGCATCCCTGTTATAAGAGCAAAACTGACATCAAGTGGTTAAGATAATACACCCATAACAATTACAACCAGTTTATCTTTAACAAAAAGACTGCCAGATCCAGTTTGACAATTCACAATACTCTAATTCTACAAGAAATTGATGGGTTTTTGCTTTGTCCTTAGCAGGTTTGCTTTAACCACTCAGAGGCACTACTGAGTGGTTTTGAGCTTATACACATGATGAAATTAAGGTTCAGTAATAACACACATTTAAACTGGAAAAAAAAGTGATTGAAACATCTGTGGTGCTAAATTGTGCTGGAAACCTGTCTAAGAGATAGGTATACCAAGTTTCTGGTCAGCAGAATCATAAAATATTGTAACCCAACCAAATAAAACTCCACTGCAGTAAGGAATGTTTTCCCACAGAAAGAAAACTTTCAGGACTCAAACTATGAGTTTTCTATTGCCAAAAAGAAAAAAAAACCACCAAAACAAATAAAAAATTCTGAAAAAATTAGTTGAAAGTACTTTCTGAAAAAGAAGTTTACTATAAACCTGATAAATTGGACTGCTCTGCCTGTAATGCCACTTCAATTCTTTCCTAATATTTTCCAGCCAAATTAATGATGATAAAATATTAGGGCCAATAAAGCTTATAACAGTTCATAAAGAAGAAATCTGCTCTCAAGAAACATGAAGTATGCAGGAATGCATGACAACATTCCAGTCCCTTGCAGGACATGATGACAACACAGGATGGAGATAACGTGAAATGAAAACGTATTCTGAAAAATGATAAAGAACAGCACTGCAGCCTGCTCACACATACTTGTACCTCCTGGGGAAAAAGGAAGGAAACTTGAAAATGAGAACTAGATAGAGCAAAGTAGAAAGGACAAATTCAATTAACCTCTGCCAGAGAAGGCATATTTTCCCTGTTCCATCATTTTCAGTTATATCACTTTCAGTGTATATTGTCAGGATTTCAGCATAGGAGATTTTGGTAGGCAAAAGTCAACCCTTGCATCTTATTACCTTGTCATCCCCAAGGCAGAAAGCAAACAAAGTTTACAAAAATGGTAGGAATAAAAGCAAACAATATGATGCAGAGTCTTGACCTAAAAAAACAATTAAATATTTTTCTTCACTTCGTATTTAACTCCTGACATATATTTCATATTGCTCTGTCATGCAGCAGAAAATTGTTACCAGATTTCACTACATCTGTTGTATGGTCAAATGGAAGCAAATTGTAGATGTAAAAATGACATTCACCAGCCAAAATAAAACAATAGAAGTATTACCGATAAATCATCATCATCAGTTATTTGAAGGTTTGTTGCTTGCTATGAGATGAGTAATTAAAAAGTCTAACAGAGCAACAGGCACCCTTACTCTCTTAAAATGTGTCAACATTGAAAAATATAAGAGCGGTCAGAAACATTTTCTGAGCACATTAAATTCATTACATTAATTGTATATTATTAGATGTAAAGTATATCAAGCTATGAACCACAGTAAAAAGACTGAATTCTTTTTGCTTTCATGCAAGTTTTGGTTTCATGCTGAGGTGTAACAATAGGGATTATAAAAAAACTTTGAGGTCCAGAAACTATGTTTATTAAGAAAATCAAGTATCAGGCTTAGAGACTATTTAAAATTCTCTTATACAGCTCACTATCCTTTGGATTACATATGGATTACATTTTATGAGATATTGTGTCATACAATGTGGCTATAGTATTTAAATTTTAAATAAAATTTTAAAAGCAAAAAAAACAGACAAAATCAAACAAAAAACCCAAACCAACACTACTGTGTAGTCAATGACAGAACAGCGGCTGGAGGTGCATGCCCTGGCTCTGGAAGTACAGCACCCTTTCAGTGCATGACACCAGATCATTTTGCCACAGAGCATTTAGTTGATTTAGGTGGAGAAAAATCTCATAGAGTTGGCTTGAAGCACAAAACCCCAGCTAGCTTGGAGGATCTCTGGACTGTGCTACCAGGAAGCCCATTGTTTCCTTAAGATCAGCTACTTGCCTATAACTGTTGTTCTCACCATTTCTTGGGAGTTTAAGGAGGGTTCAGGACATTTTGAAGGTTTCATCATTGGAGGAGAGGAATATCACTGTGTCCCCTAACACAGGCTCCTGAATATAAGCAAATTTTCTGAAAAAACAGGGAGAGGGGTTTTATTAGGCACAGCTCTTTACTTCTGAAGATATCATATCATACAGTGAACTTGCAGTGCTGCAGCACAAAGAGTTTGCATCCTGGGATTATTTACTCACTTTTTTTATCATGGGGGCCATGGCAGAAGAAGAAAGGTTACATTATCTCTGCGTATACTGTGTTAATGCTATGTCCACTAGTAGTGCACTATATCCAGGTATGACCTTCATGTTTTAGGAATTGGAAAAAAAAAACAAACTCCCAGGAACATTCAAAGAGTCATAATCTTTTTGTTGTAGAGAAATTAAGAAGTTCATTCAATATAGTACATTGAAAAGAAGCATACAACCTCCATATAAAAGACAAAGATTTTTAAATCTATTTCCTCTGTTTTTCAAATTAAGGTATAATGAGATGTGTATAAGTTGTAGACTAAAGGTTAGTAAATTAAATATAAAAATTTTGCCATCTTTACAACAGAGAATTAAATTAGCCATTGGTATAACTTAATAAGCACTGTTTATCAAGAAAAGAAATTCAAGGCTTGAGGGTTTTTTTTCTAGGAGCAGTGACTACTGAGTACTATGCATCTTCCAGTCAGATATCATTCACAGAAGTTCCATAGATTCTGTGGAAAGCAAATCAGAACAAGGTGACCATGACAGTTCTGACATCTCACCTCAAAATTCATTAACTGAAACATCTAAACAGTAATAAAGAAATATTTAAAATTTTGCTGGGATCTACAGAATGATATGCAAATACACACCGCAATACAAAACAAATGCGTAATTTTCCGTTAGTTTTCTGAAATGCCTTGTAAACTGTACATTTAAAAGTAATAGAGATTCAGTTCTTGTGCTTCAGAGCACTGGAGTTTTATATTACAAATTTCAGTAAAAAGATTCAAACAAGCAACAGCAATTCTTGTGTTTTATTTTTCTATCCATGAGAAAGCAGCCAAACTGAAATCAGTCCAATTAATCTTACTTGGAAGCAACCTGTTAATTTCTCTCTGTGAGAAATGTTCCAATCTTCTTACTTATGGGGGCACTCTGGCTTGGAGCACATGACTAATGTATTTGGTATTTGCCTACAAAAAAAACTTGTAAAAAGGTGATTCCAGTATGGTTAGACAGATACATTATTACTAATATTATTATTATTATTATTATTATTATTATCATCATCATCATCATTATTTCAAGAGCTGAAATCTCAAAAAAAATTCATTTTGGAGCATTCTTGAAGTACTTTCTCAAGCAATTTTCAAATGGTCTCTGACATTTCTGAAGACAGTTTTTTAATGAAAAGTGGCAAAACTCCTTCTTTTGGTACGCAGCTGCAGTCAAGGATATTTACTTACCCTAAAACATATCAAAATAATGAACAGCACTCCCCATACAGAAAATTAATTTTAAAAAGTTAGCTGGAAACATGTACCTTTTTGCAGAGCAATGTTCCTTTGTAGTGGTTCAGTTTATTTACCTCTTTGGAAAACCATACTACACAACTGCTTTGGATTCATTTATTTTCCCAGCACATGCCTTTGAAATAAAATAAAATTCCAATACTTCCAGTAGCAATGTTGCTTCTCTCAACCTGTGTGCAAAAAGAAAAAAAAAAAATCCATTTTGACTTCCAGCTGGCCTATTAGTTAGTTAATTAGTGCAGCTTATTGCAAAATCAATAACAACATGCCTTTGCTGATACTTTTCCCATTTACGAATGTGAATATACAGGGCTTCCAACTACTTCATTATTGAATTTATTTCTTGGAAAGATTCTTCAGTGAATAATGCATTAGGCTGGCCTAAAATCTCTCCACATATAGAGAACACAAATAGAAGTGAGAATGAGTGAGGACTGCTTGCTAGATTTCTAGTTCTATAAAGTCTGTTTAGTTACCAGACTTTTCTTTACTGCATGAAACATCAATAAAATACAGTATTCTATATTCTTTAATACAATGCCCTCTAACAGTATAAATAAAAACAGCAACATCATTGCCTCACTCTTGTAATACCAGCGGTATCAATTTTGTTTGCTTCTGGGTTCAACAACATTAGATACACAACTATTTCTGGTAGTGTAAAACACAAAGGGGCACATAGCTGACCAGATAAAATCCTTTTTAGTACTCCATAGCAACAGAGTAATTCCAGCCAAACTAAGTTGCCAACATATAGGACATCTATATTCGATTTAATTTTGTCTCAAGGTGTTGAAGCATTATTTCTCTTTTGACCACTTTGACAGGTTTCCTGACCCTGGCATTCCCTCTTCTACTTCTTTACAGGAAATAGGAGCCCTACAATCCGTGTAGTCTAGGCCGGATTACAAGGCTGATCCCTCAAGGTTTGCTAGGAGCTTAAATTATTCTGGTTGTGTGATGATACTGGGTAGAACTCAAATCTTCAGTGATACTTAGAAGGAAGTAAGCAGTAGGACTTGTACTTGTTCACAATATTCCACTTCGTTCCAAAAATATAAATACAAAAAGTACAAAACAACAAGCCCTGGAGAAATTCAACTTCCTTCATTTTGACTCTTCACTAAGTCACAAAGTGTAACCAAGCATTGTGGATCTAAATAATCTTCTTATGTGGCCAATTAACAGCTTCTCGTATTAGATGACTTTTAGTGGCTTAGATACATTAGAAAATTATGTATATATATTGCGATTTCTGACCAGTGTAGTATCTATCCAGTGAGGGATCGTTGCTTTCCCTGGTAGCTGGAAGCCTGTGGGAATGGTTACGTGTCTCGTGATCTGTTCAAGTACTGTAAAGGAGCAGACTACACACAGTAATGCTGTATCTGGTTCTTCCACATCCTAACAGCTCACTGCTGACAGTTCAAATGTGGAAACACCAATTTTTTCTTTCAGCAGCAAGAAATATGCCTCTGGCATCTTTCTTTTGCACTTGTCAGTCATGAAGCTGTACTATACAGATTTTGAGAGCACTAGAGCAGCAGTGCTAACACAAGAGTTACAAAAATACTGATATTCAAGGATCTGAAGGAAGGCTTGTTTTCAGGCAAAACAACTGAGAAAATGCTTTGCAAATATTCCATGGACTCTATGGGATTATGCCAATGCTTTGACTGTGCCTGCCTCAACATCTTACTTGGATGATCTCCCTGTTGCTTTGAAATTAATACAAAGTCTGGCTTCAGTACAGTTTGATCTGCCCAGACCTGGATTTACCATTATTTCTCTCATCACAGAACTGACAATGCACACATTATTTCTTTGATAAATCTGTCTGGATATTTTCATCATCTCACCACAATCACTTTAAAAGAATAACCACAATAAACCAAATATTTGAAGTAGTGGCCTTAAAAAACATTTTGCTCCATGGCCAGCCAGGTGGTCTGTGGGAACAGGCTAAGATTTACCAAGCAGAACCTCACAAAATTTGATACCACTTATGTTCCTCAAAGCTCTGATACACAGGAGACAATTGGCTATTGAGATGAGACTGCCCACAAATCAATGTAAAAGGTGTTTCCCAATCACACTTTATGCTTCACTTTCTCTAATTTCAAACGTATTTTTATCTGTAAGCCACACAATTCTATACCCTATAGAGGCCTTTCTGTGTAAAGTTCCAGACAAACCAAAGGAAGAGGAATGACAGACCAGACGATAGTATAAACCCTTACCTCTGAAACAAAGATTCAGTCTAAAACTCCTTTCTGTACAGGGGGCTTGGGAAGTAAACCGATCTACATGACTGGTTTTGTTCCTGCTCTTTTTTGCCAGTAATAGAAGTGACAAACATCTGACCACGTTCAAGAAACTTATCTGTCTCTTAAAAGCACACAATTTTCCCCCAAAGTTTGAAAAATAAAACACCATGATGAAAAAACTAGGCAGAGGATAGAATAAAGTTTATAAGAATATATATATATGCATGTATGTAGGTATTTATTTATTCTAATAGAAGTAATTCCTGGCTCATCACCTCTGGGTACTCAACATGTTTTTCACAAATAAAACACTGCAATATGTGTTTGTTCTGCAGTCCTTGTGGAAATATGAACCATATTTTTAAAAGTAGATTTTTCTGGACTTTATGATGATATGCTTTCCTCAAGTGTACCATGGAGTCCTGCTCTGTGCACTGCAGAACTGGTCTGCTGTCTTCAAGTATCACTGTGTGTGCAGGTGCCAGGCAGCAGACCTAAAAAAAGAAGGGTTCCATCCAGAGACAGCAGAAATTTGTAGCTCTTGCGAAAATCAGGTTAGCAGAGACAGAGATAAATGCAAGAAACAAAGTGAATAAGATTTAACTCTTTCAGATAACGATGCACAGGAGAAAACTACGGGCAAAGGCATATCATAAAAACATGAAGCACAGATACTTAAGCATATGACCAAAATGGTTCTCAAAATAATTTCTTTCTGCAGTACTACATGCTGTGCCATAACATGCATTATTAATTTTTCTAGCAGAGTAAGTCAACAATATTTGCTGTATCATGTCATCCAGATCAAAGACCTGGATACTGTTCCTGTTAAAAATGAAAACTTTGATAATCATTTTTGTTAGCATTCCAATGAGCCAACTACATTATTTTTTTGTTGTGAGCAAATGCACAGCATTATTGAACCTTACTACATTCTCCTCTTTGCTAGAATGTAAATGAAATGATAATTTTCTTCCTCTCATGGAAAATAAGATGGATTTTAAAAATTGTTTATACTGTAAAAGCATTGTATTATTGTAGCCCATGGAACATTTGCAGATCATTTTCAGTTATTTCCATAAAATCAATCTTTTATCTTCAGTCCCTAAGGTTTTGAATAAATTTTGTGATGCCATTGCTGTTCTACTCAACATCTGCTCTTAAAAGTTAATCAAGAAAGAAAGCAAGTTTTGGAGGAACTGAATAAAAGTTTCTTAATAGCAAGAGAAGACAAGGACAATTGAATTATTGCCACATTTCTTTAGAATCTCCCTCGTGCTTAGAAGTTCAGCATGGTGAGTCATGTTGGGAGGTAGGTGATGTATTTATCATGCAGCAAAACAAATTATACAGAGTAACGTGCTTCTTATTAGAGTAGTAAAGTCTACTGCCACAAGAATTAAAATGTTAGGGGAATAATGCAGAGGGTAACCAGACATCCTCACATAGTACATGCTTTGCAGGGTTTTCCCCTGCTTGGATCTCTCTCCAGAGCTGCAAGATAAGGTAAAACTTTGCTCACTGTGCTCGTTTTCAAAGTCTGCTCCTTTCAGTTCCCTTCTGTCTTGTATGAGCATGTGGGATTACAGAGCTTACAATTAGTGCCTGAGAAACTCTTGCTTTTTTTTCGAAGTGTATGATTAAAGATGAAAAGTTCACAGCAGAAAACTTGGGGTGCTAGGAAATTCTACCACTTCTGAAGTCAAATAAGACCCCACTCCACTGATTGACTAATCTCAGGAGGTCAAATGAGATCTTACAATTAGGTATGAAAATCATTTTCTATAGAGGAAGTATATTAGATTTTCTGAAATAAGATTCTCTAGAGAGTTGCACGCTATGAATTTCAAAGTATTATACTGATAACTTTTGCTCACAGGGGAGTAAAAGATCAGACACATATCAATAGCTTTGATTTATGTAGTGCAGGTGAAATGGCACATTTTTTGCAGTTTGGCCTTTTTAAAAAGTGTTTCTAAATATGAATTTCATTCATTTGATAATTTCATTTACATCTTTCCAGTTATTACAAACTTGCTGGCACAATTGCCTTTTAGAAAAAAATCACTGACTCAATTCTAAATTAATGACTTTGTAAAACTCTTCATCATATGGCTAATTTTGTTTGCTCTTGCTATCCATAAATGTCTGTATCTTCAAATTTTATATTTATTTACATGTTACATGTGTTTATTATGTGGCCTCATTAGAAGAGGCAGCCAGAAAGGGACAACATATATGGTCTATCTATATGGTTTGAATACAGATCTTAATATCTTTTCAGTGTTTCTTGGATAGTAGTACATGGTAACTACTGTTAAGTTTAGTAATACTTCTCAATATTTACTAAAATTACTTGATTATAGTTAATTAAACATAAGGAACTATCTTTTGCATCACATCATGAGTTCTTTCATTATGTTCTAACATGAAAGAAGTTCCTAAGTGGAGAAAAAAATCTGTAAAAGCTTACCATAGAGGCAGGCTGGAAGACTACACCAAAGTCTCAGACAATCCCTAGATAGAAAAAGAAAAGAAAAGGAATATATCTGTTTAGTGAGTTCACTTTATATGTAATATGCCCAGTTCTCACACTGGGCTCAACTCAACTGTTGAGAAAACTCAGAACGTGACAGGTGTAACAAAATAAAGGCCAGGAACTACAAAGAATATCTCATAGCTGAATGCTCACGTTTAAAGCATGCACTCCAAGCTTTTTACTCTTTTCTTGGAGTTGCCACAGATTGCCATGGGAACAGAGGTCAGGAACTGGGAATGGTTTTTAGTGGAGGATCATAGATAAAGCTAACTTTGCTTGCATGACAAAGAGTTTCCCTTGGTTTGGTTACAGGTTCTACACCTTGTCTAGAAATATGGAAAATTTCTGAACACTGAATGGATTCTCTTTACAACTGAAACCTTCAAAACCTCTGTTCTCCTGCTTTCTTTTACAGCCCTGTTGAAAGGTGCTTATCATCAAGCTAAAGGCCAGTTTAAGCAGAATATGAAATGGACTCTTAAAACTTTCTGGCAATGTTCTTCCATTATAAATCAATACGTTTATGAGGATCTAGCAATATTATAAAATAATTCTGTCTCTCTACTCAGTCACTCTTTGATAATTGAAGCAGGGATTTTATGCACTTGAATTCAGGAAAACACTGAAATTCCAGGGGATTAATGCTTTAAACCCAGAGAGAGCTGCAGCTCATTCCTAAGCATCACTTTCTAAAGTGCAGCTTTACTTTAGCCATTGGTGATTCAACCATGCTCATACATTTAAGGTGGGTAAATTTTTCAGGATTTTTGGTATTATCCAGGAAACAAGGCAATATGAGCTCTAATAAAAACAGAAACTGTTCCAAGGACCTACAGAAAAAGTGGGGATAAGAAGGTTTCTTGCATGTTCTGCTTCTTGTGCTGATCTTGATAGAGTCAAATGCTTGAAAACTTCTTCTCTTTGGCTTTTACTTCAAAAACGTAGAAATCCAAACAAAGCTTTATAGCTTCTACTTCATTCCTTCTCAAAGGCTTCTCAACAACAGTTCATTTCAATGAAACATTCCACCACAGCATATTTTTAAATAAATTTTATATAAGATTTTCCTTATCAGTTGAGTTGATAGTACCCAAATTTCAAGTCTGAAAACATGCATGTGATTGATAAATCTCAAGTTAAGAAAACAGTTCTTTAGCCTGGCAAATCCCTGAAAACATTTTTATACTACACAGAAAATAAATATTAAACACTTGCTTTTGCTGGAGCTATCATCAAATGTGAGTAGAATTAATTCTTTATAAAAGGAATTTTATGTGAATCTGTAGAAAACTGGGAATTATTTAGTGAAAAGTAATGATCACCTTGCCACCAGAAGATGGATGACATGAAACAGTAGTCAATACCCCATTAGCAGGTCCATTATAACTTTGGAATAGAAACACATTTTATTTTAGAAAGCTAAAACAATTGTAAGTGAATTTTAACAGCTGAACAAATGTACATACTAATCTACAGTTACAAAAGTTAAATAAATTAGTCATGCTATCACCATCATTTCTACTGCACAAAAAAGTTTGTAACTCATTTTAAGACCCACTGCCAAACTGTTCATTTTGACTACACACACTTTTATTGTTAATGTTGTGTCAGCATTTCCATAACAAACACTTCTTTCCAGAAGCATATGGTTTAATCACTGCTAAATTCTGCATTGGATTCTTCATTCTGGAAGGTGTTTATTGGGATGGTTTTGGTATAGTTCTAAAAAACTTACAGAAGTGCAAAAATAATAGTTATTATTTTAAAGAATTACCTAAGGTTCCAAAATTTCTATGCAGTTATGCATACTCAAATGTCTATTCAAGTCAGGTAAAAACTGAGAGCAGAACCCCAGAAAAATATTTTTCAAGACGGAAATGTTGAAAATATGTGAACTCCCTCTTTTTTTCCTCAAACTTCAGTAAATTGCTCAGAATATGTTCCTTCATGTCAAATTCATACTTTCATAGTATCTGGACTTCAATAAATATAATGAGAAATCTAGAATTCTTTTTTTCTGATTCAAGAGGCTTACAGGATCTGGACCCTATTTCACATACATTGTCTGTGAGTGGAAGTACATTATTCAACTACTTACTGTTTAAAGTAGTTGCCTTCTCTCATTCCACTTGAAATCAGGAATTCTAGATCTGCAAATTCAGATTTCATGGTTTTTTCTTCACCATAATTTTAAAAAATTGATCGTAAGAGCTAATATGAGCCTGTTCAGAAAAACTCTCCTGTTGGAGAAAAAAATGTACACCAAGAAATCAGGAAAGAATATTGCACTGTATCCTCTGGGGTGGTCTGTCGGGGACAAATGTGTTACTTCAGCTTTTTGAGTCAAAGTGAAAATAAAATCTACAGTTTCCTACACGTCCAAGAAATTAAAGTCTCATGCTAAATGCTCCCTTGCTAGAAAGATTGAAAATACATGTATGTATGCAAGCCAGAGAGATGCATTTTAGCAGCTCAGTTACATAGCTTAAAGGTAAATATTTTGATTATTGCACCTTTGGTACATCTACCAAATTTTGCTCATGGCAGATAAAGTACATTCTGCAGTACACACCTACCTGAGCACGTTCATGTTTCATGGTGGATGGAGTCACAGACATGGGTGCATCCTCCTGAGAAATGCGACTTTGAACACTTTAATACAAAGTGATTGAACTGTATGCACTTTAAAGAGATTAGTGATGCTGACTGCTGGACATGTTGCACCTCTTCCACCTGGAGAGCACTGATTACCCAGTTAGGGCTGACTATATCACTGAAAATGAAAGACATTCAGGAGAAAATGTGGTGGTGTAGAGAGGGTTGACAAATGCAACTTGGCATGTTTGAAAGATCAAGGAATTCCTAAAACAAAACCCTGTGAATGCAGGATTCTCCTTTGGGAGAGGCAAAAAGTTAAAAAGCAAAGGACTGTTACACATGTCGAAGGAATAGCAAGAAACAAGCACAGGGTGTTCAGTCCAAGATGTCTACACAAATCTAAAGATAAAATAATTGGGATACAAGCATTGAAAAACTTCTTGGCTCTCCAGACTTGCAAAGAAATAAATGTGAGGTTTTTTCTTCTTTTTATTTTTTTAACCAGAAAACAATTGAGGAAGAAAAAGAAAGTCATGCCATTCAACTGGTCAAACTTCAAGACTCTAGTAGCTACAGTCCAAAACCATTTAGCATAAAACTACATTCTCCTGCCTTCCCTGTGTCCCCTTCTGCATCTTCCCAAGCCAAGACTGAGAACGATGCAACCCAGTTCCTCAGCTTTCCACTGCCTAACACAAAACCTGTAATGTTTTCTCTAATTCCTGGATACAGAGTATAACCCTCTCCAAAACTGTATTTTCACAGGTATTCTGTATATTTTAGAGGAACTTACATGTGTCTGAATCCTACTGTCCATAGCAGGAGGCTCCTCTGACAGCAACAACTCTACCTCACATCCCTGCCTGCACCAGGGTGTCTCTCTAACTTTGGAATCTCTTTCTTCACATCCTGCTTCTCAGCCCAGTAGACTCATAGCTTTCCCCAGCAGTCAAAATCTTGGAAAGAAAAAAAATGGGAGAGAGAAAAAGTATTGCTCAGGACAACATTGCCTCCATAAAGGCTTTACCAAAAGTGTTTGTTATGGTTTAAGTCTTGTAGTAGAACACACTTGGAACAAAAGATGTTGGTTCCACACAGAGGAACAAAAAATTTAGGGTTAGCTCAGATGACACCCAAATAATTCAACCAAAGTACAATACTTCTCACTAATTTAGATACAATAAGATTAATATTTTGTTAATAATTATAACAAAAGGCCTTAAAGCTTTAATGAAAGAAAACTTCCTATCCACTCAGTTTTTTTCATGTTGTAGTCTCCTTTCTAGTGTCCTCCTAGTCAGAAGATAGGTGACTCCTGGTCTTCTCCAGGAAAAGCTGCCCTGTGACATGTCACTGTGAGTTTCCAACACTCATTACCAGGAGCAGCACAATGCTGGTGATGGGGATCTTTTCCTCCTCACTCTTGGATTCACTTGAATCTATTTTTAAATATTTTCTCACCTATCTCCCTTCCCTCATGCCCCCTGCACTGGTTTTCAGATGAATTTTGAAAGCTGCAGAAAAGCTCTCACTGTCTCAGTTGGCACAAAGGGTTGTTCTTTGCTGGACCACCACACTGCCTGATATACTAGACATGTTAATCTACTCCCTTACCTGTGTCAGGTATCCAGGATGAGGTTGAGTTAAAGCAGAAAAGCAAGAGTCAGCTTTAGAAAATTGTTAAAAGAAGCTAAAATCAGTGCAGGCCAAAGTCCTGTCAGGTCTATACAAAGTCTATATTCTTAAATTAACCATGGGAAAATTCCTATTTACCAGGCTGTGGAAGAAAACCCTTTGTTACCTGGATTCTGGTTTCTACCTTCCCTTCATGTGTTCCATTGGCCAGAGGACAAGAAAAAATGTGTAGAGAAAGCAGTGGGCGTCAACTCCAGCTTCAAAACAGCTCCAACACAGAGGGTGTAGACTCTTATCACAATTCTTTGTGCTAGAATTATGTAGTAGCTTCTAAAAGAAAAAAAAAAAAAAAAGAAGAAGAAGAAAAGAAATCTACTCTTTCAGATCTTGCTCTTACAATCTTTCAGACACTTCTATTTATTTTGTTTTCTTTTCTCTTGGAATTTCATAATGAAAAGTCTCTAGACTTAGTTTTGTAGTTCAATTTTATCTACTACAAAGGACTGCTTTTCTGGATGTGGCTTTCAAATTATGTATAATTACAATGACTGTTTAGATATCCATTGTTATTTTTTTTAGCATGACTCAAAATGAAGTAAAATTCAGAAAATTAAGGGATAAGATTATTACTGCATTCCACAATCTCAAAACAAATCTTCATATTTGAATTTAGTTGTGTCTGAATAAAGTAGGATACTAAATAATTAGATGTCTTAAGGAACTTGGGGAAGGGTTCTGAGGCATTACAGACTCCTACTTATTAGCAAATTATCATTGCAAATATAGTGATGGATGAGTGGTTCTCCGGCTCATTATTTATCACTTGTAATATTCTTTTTCCAGCTCACTAGCTGGAAACTCCCATGCAGAAAAGTAACTCATAACTGCAGGAATTGTTACCATCCCTTCATTTGAAATCAATGTGGCTCCAGCACTATTTATGTCTTGGTTATACTAAAGCATTCTAACAACATACAGATAAGTGAAGTGAAAGATTACAGTAATTCAGACTCATGGCAGTAGCACATTAACACTTATGTTCTAAAATGTTTTTTGTAGGCTATTATTTAAAATTGTCTCTGAAAACAATGACACATTTTGCACAACAAAATAGAACAATAAAAATATTTTTTAAGTTGAGGGGGTAGGCGGAATGTTTTTTGAGAGAAGAGTTATTTGCAAATCTCATGACATTTTCAGGGGTTTTTTTAAAATGTGATTGCAGAAGGAGGCACCACAGAAAACTAACATGATGCAGGTCAGTTATGTTTCCTCCTATATCCTGATATTCTTGTTCCTGCTATCAAGCAGAAACTAGAAATTTATTTCATCAATTCTAGTTCTGAAATTATGACCTCTAGAAACCAGGTGATGATAGTAGCATCAATTCTCATTCTTGGAGAAGCAAGAACATTAACAAAAATAGTAACAGGTCTCCAGAAAGGAAATAAAATTACAACACTGAAACCTATTGATAAACATTACAGTGAATTCAAAATACAATCTAATGTGACTACACACATTAAGAATATCTAAAGCACTAAATTCATCTTGTAGGTGTGAGGGTTCTCCCCCTTACCTCCAAACTCTAATGCCAATCTTTTTTCATGAATTGTCCATTGGTTTTCTTAAACTTCTTTCCCATGGATCTCAAACAGATTCAATAATTTTCTATGTGCTGTTGTCAGTGTCTGAATAGGTCTTCAATTATTTTCACATGAACTGAATGATTTAAGAATAATTTGACACAGGTGAGACAGTCTCAAAAAATAATTGCACTTCTATAATTCCAATGAAAATGGAGGCAAAATATCCTTTGAATACCTGTCCCCAGAGAAAGATTTCAGGATGACGTTTAACCTTCCTAGACTCCAAAGTCAAACTGATCTGAGAGAAATCTATAGCAAAAGAGATTGCCTTGCATTCTAGATTTTAAGGAAATATTTGTTATGGAAAGAAATAATAAAATAATTCTAAATCTCTGCCACTTGTTATTGTCCTTCGCATTCTATTTCCAGAATAAAAAACATATTAATTGGCATATCAATATGTCTTCTATAACTATCACTTTAAACCCTGGCACATAAATCACAGACATTTTTTGTACTAAGGAACTAGTAAAGAGTAGGTTGGAGGATCCAAATAAATCTAGGCCTCTTTCCCACCTCAACTGAAACAATCTCTTCTTTTTTGATTTACTCCATCAGCTTAAAATGAAATTAAAGATACTACAGTGAACCATTCAAGGAAAAATATCACATATATATAAATATTTCTCATTTTCTTAGTTCTATCAGTACACTATGTACAGATAAGCCTTACCTTTCTCCACTAGTTTCATAAGGCACCACTTTACTGTTTTACCTTTTCAACTGCAGTATGACGTATTCAATAACAGTTCTTTAGCTGTACTGATGTAAATGTGGCATGAATCAGAAACACACTTTAAGAGGAAAAAAGAAGCCAGTATAGTAGAAGATAAAGCATATGAGATGACCCTTTGGGTTCTATCTTTAAAAAGAACATTTTGTCAACAACTCTGTCAAAGATAAATCCACATTTTTTGTACTCAACAATTTTACATGCATGGAAATGAACAAAATACTCAATAAGAACTTGCATATAGCACAGAGTCCATCTATTAAGTACAATTTAGAAGTTATATTTTTTCTGTAATACAAGGTGCCTTTGGTATTCCACAGACAAATAATGTAGGTGATAGACAAAATGAGGCTTTATCCAATAGGGACAAGCTGTAAAACAGGTGTCTTCCACAGAGGGATGCAGATTTGTGTGGGTTTGGGTTTCAGAGATTTCATTGGGAAAAAAAGAAGATAGATGTTCATGCACGCAGACATAGAATTGATTTGTGTTTGTCTTATCACAGTTTGTTGTATAAGAGCTCCCCAACTTTACATGTGCTGCATCAAATGTACCAGCAGGGATTTATTTTCTTCTGGAGAATTAACAAAAACATGTGCTGAGAACAGCATTGACTTTATATACAACTCTGTGTAGGGATATCTGCAAGAGAAGGGCCAAGATCAATTCCATTAACCAGAAAGCATCACTGAAATAGATTTTAACCCCTTGGAGGTAATTATCATGATTGCCATTAACACTACTCCATCCTTTTGATTGATTGAATTGAAGTTTTATTAAGACTGTAAAGTTATCCAGAGAGCCTAAGGGTGGAGATTTTGTGTCAGACTCAACTAAAATCCAAAACTAGTTTTAAATACTAATTTTTTTTTTTTAAATCTCCTTACATTACCATTTTTATTTGCAGATACTGATATAAACTCCTAACGGAGACCAAGCCAATTCAATTCCCCTTTGCCCAGAATCTTCTGGAGGAAGAAATGAAGAATGTTACAACTGCCCCGGACTACAGAACCTCACCAGGACTTTGTTTCCTTATATATGCCCCAAGTACTTTGAAAGTATGGGTTTCAGCTTTATGTACTAACAGCTGAACAAGCTACAGCTACCAATTCATCTCCACACAGTGGCCTCTGGAATGCTATTCCTGGATAATGAAGCAACATAGACAAAATTACATAGATATATCTGCTTAGGAAATGCATAATGAAATCACGACCTTCTAATGACTAAATTCCTTACAGATTTTAGGTATTTCAGGTCTGTTTCATCCAGAGAAATGTTTTGAGCAGAGAACTATACCAGATAAAAGCTGAATAAACTTTCACTGAATTCTGCAGGATCAAGAAAAGATGCAGTCAGATGAGAATGTTGCTTGCAGGGCCTTTTAACCTGTCTCGTAGAAATCACACCATTAAAGTGAACTCAAGGCTTCTCCCCACCTCCACGTGCCTATCAAGTACTTGAAGATTCATAACCTCTCTTGTCTCTCAAATTTTGTATTTGCTACCTTCTGAGCTGCTAGGCACTGAGCAACATTTTTTGTGCAAATGAAAAAGTATAGACATTGGCTTTTAGAATATAAAAATGCAGTGTCTGTGTGTAAAAGGAGGCACAGATCACAAAAATGAAAAAGTTATTTAAATATACATGCTTTATTTAAGCATTTCTTAAGGATAATTTAAGAATTGGAAATAGTTACATTTACAGGCTCCTACAACCTTGCACTGACCAACTTTACACTAATCTAAAAATGCAGAGATTCTGTGACAAATACAAGATAATAAAAATTAAGTTCTTCCAAACCAAACATTGCTGCAGACATCTCCCTAATTTGCACTTATTTTTGGATATGGAGCACACAGAACCTCTCTCACTCTAGTGGGTACCAGTGATGGCAAAAGGTCTAAAATGATTCAGTGAGGGTGCATTGATTGAATTCAGAAGCACATCTAGATCCATGCAACTCTGAAACATTTCTTCTTCAACAATACAAGTTAGGCTGTTAGTTAAGAGGTTGGGAGGAGGAATTAGGAGCAACTGTATGCATGAAAAGCTGATTATAAATGTAAATTATGGTGGAGAATACTTCTGAAGCTTCTGGACTGAGACCTTAATTCTCTTTAATACTAAAAATCAAGCATTATGAATTATGGGTCAAATGTTATCTTCTATCCTGCTGCAAATCCAGACTAGCTATTGTCTTCAATGGAATCATATTATGTTATCAAGATCGGTTTTTTCCCTTACCCGTTTTTTGTCCTAATCAAATCACAAAATCATTTTATAAACTAGTATATCTGCATTTGATTATGCAAGTAGGAGCTACTAAATTTGTTTAGAAACTGGAAAATGTTTTTGAGAACCTGTTTTTAATTACTGGAAAAGCAAGCAATTTTAGTGGCCCATTAGTAGTAGCTGCTTTGCATTGCAGTGTAGAAGTTCCATTAAAGTTCAGGTTAGCTGTATATTTGTCCTCATAAAATTATTAAACATTAAGGGAATCTGTGCTCTTTTCCAAGTTGTTCAGATCAGAATTCTACTCTGGAAATTCTGAAGCAGCTTTCATGTAACCTTCAGTAAAATCATAGAATGACTAAAATTAACAGCATCATAGTTATTCCAATATTTTGATCTATCCTTGATAATGACTTGATCTATCCTTAGATAATCTCAAACCACAGTATTTCCCTTCAGCTGGTGAACATAACATTTCCAGGCAAAGCAAAAGTGAAACACATTTGTGTTATGAAAAGCCATGCAAAGTTGAAATGATTAATTTGAAAATGCTAACACAATAGTGTCCAATTTCTTTATTATTTTAAAATTTTTTTAAAGAATATTATTATTTTGGATAATACTATGAGTGTTCTTTCATCTTGTTCAGTTCTGTGTATTTTGATGAAAAAACGAACCAAATCTTGAAACTTGCCTGTACATTTATAGAACCATAGAACCATTTAGATTGAAAAAAACCTCTGGGATCATAGAGTCCAACCACAGTTCTTACACAGCTAAATCCACCATTAAACCATGTCCCCAAGTGCCACATCTCCACATCCAGGGATGGTGACTGAACCACTTCCCTGGGCAGCCTGTTTCAATGCCTGGTAACACTTGCAGTGAAGAATTTTTTTCTTAAATCTAACCTAAACCTCCCTGGTGTGCCTTGAGGCTGTTTCCTCTTGTCTTATTGCTCATTACTTGGAGAGGAGACCAACACCTACCTTACCCCAATTTCCTTTTAGGTAGTTGCAGAGAATGATAAATTCTTCCCTGAGCCTCCTTTTCACCAGGCTAAATAATCCTAGCTCTCTCTGCTGCTCCTCATCAGATTTGTGCTCCAGACCTTTCACCAGCTGTGTTGCCCTTCTTTGGACACACATGAACACCTCAATGTCTTGTAGTGAGGGGCCCAGAACTGAACACAGAGTTTGAGGTGTGGTCTCACCAGTGTCAAGAAAATGGGGACAAGCACTGCCCTGGTCCTGCTGACCACACTTTTTCTGATATAGGCCAGGATGTCGTTGGCCTTCGTGGCCACTTTGGCACACACTGGCTCATGTTCAGCTGCTGCCAACCAGCACCCCCAGGTCCTTTTCCATTTGGATGATTTCCACTCTTCCCCCAGCCTATAGTGATGCGCGGGGTTGTTGTGACCCAAGTTCAGAACTTGTCACTTCGCCTTTTGAACCTCTTGTAACTGGCCTCAGTTCAGCAATCCAGCCTGTACAGTTCTCTCTGAAAAGCCTTCTTACCATCCAGTTGACCAACACCCCCAATCTGGTGCTGCCTGCAAACTGACTGAGAGTGCACTCAATCCCCTCGACCAGATAATTGATAAAGTTATTAAACAGGACCATCTCAATGCTCAGACCGGGAGAACAACACTAATAACTGGCCACCATCTGAATTAAACTCCATTTACCACATCATCATTTGATTCTAGGATCAATTTAAAATATAAATTTATATTGCTTAATAGCCTGCCTAATCTGAAAAATTTGTGTTAAAACTCCTATGCAACCAAGACTTAACAGGAGACCCAGTCAGTCTTGTATCATGGATGATGTTCTCCAAGAGTATATACGAAAAAAGAAATGATGATGAAAAGAAAAAAGGATTATTTATTTGTTGTACTTTGGTCATCTTGCTGGCTGTAGACAAGTTATATTTATTTTACTCTGACCTAAAGCAATTTCTTTGGTAATCAACACTGAGAAAAGAGTGAAAGGCAACCATGAGCACAGGATTCATGTGGAAGCACAGATGCCATTCCCAGCAGGTTTTCAGTGAGTGAAAATTCTATTCATCTTTTATATCCAAGAGCAATCTTCTCTATCTTTGCCACTCAGATATTTGCTCTCACAGTGCCTATGTCTACATAGAAAAGTAAGTGACTATGATGGGGAAGAAGTGTAATCACAAATTCTTTGCATCAGCAAATTTTATTGTTTTTGAAAGAGCTTACGCATGTTCTGTTAAATACTGAAACCATAAAAACTGCTTTTAAAGAAGTAATTTATCTCTAGAAAAAATTATAATTTTTTAGTGTTTTATGTGTGTTCTTAATCAATGTTCAGCTCTTACATTTGATGAAAAAGCTAATAATTAGCCCCATTCTTGGTAATGAAGGGGAAATGACACTTAAAATCTGCTTTTTTGAATTTGCACAAGTTAGATTTTTGGGGGGGGGAGTTCAAATAGAATAGAATAATTCATTTAGGAAATCAATAATTTTTCTTTAATGGCTTGATTATAGCTTATGACGACTCCTGGGATAGAATTCTAACATAACTAGGTTTGTCCTTAATATATTCAAACCTCATCAATTTTGCTTAAATGATATTCAAGCATGAATGTTAACTAGTAGAACTGTAGTCTTTGGATTGCTTTAGTTGCTGCGGAATCTTGGTGGAATAATGAAGATGAGATCCTTTTATGGTTCTTACTGCACTGTTCTGCAGGGACTTTGTGCAAATCACTTAACAGATGCTGATTCTGAACTAAGTAAAAACAAGAGAAAAAGTCTCCCAATGAACCTTTTCAGCATACGGTTTAAATCATATAGTCCCAATGAACCTTTTCAGCACATAGTTTACTTGCTATGATACTGATTTTTCATTAGCAATATTGTCTTCTCCCTGTCTCTTACAGCAAAATTGCACAGAATTTGAGGAAGAAACAGAAAGGCACATATTCATGACAAGTAGCATAGCTTTATGCTTTTCATCATCATTAAAGGAACTGTCTCATGATCAGTCCAGAGAACTGAGCAACCAGTGCATTGGCTTTTCTTCACAGAGAACTTCTGTTCTGATGTATATTTGTGTATTTGGTGAAACTTAAAACATTTAACTGCAGTTAGTTCTGTGTACTGTTGTGTGATTTATGGGGGGGGGCTCTGCAAAGGATCAGTAGGAAGAGTTTCTCAATACTTCGAGCTAGCAAAGTCTCAAGATCCAATACATCCTCTCAATTCTGACATGATTTTGCACTTCTTGGTCGTTGATCTTTTTGACTTGCTTTTTTTCATAGTTGATAATCTGTTCATACGCTGTCAGTCTTTTTATTACCCTTTCCCCCTTTTTTTTGAACAGGTTTGCCATATATAGTTTTTAGTTCTGGACACTTTTACAACAGCCGAGTTCAAAGAGTGCTTCTCTGCAGCCCTGCTGCTCTCCTGAGTCACATCTTTTAGTGTGTAAGTTGGCCTGCAACTTCACTTCCCTTTGTGTTATGCTGTGGAGGGTGCCAGGTCTGAGGTGCTTTAAGCCCCACAGACTTGCTTGTTCCCAGGAAAAGAAGTGTGTTTGATCAAGAAGGATGATTACTGAGCTACTTACTCTTGAGTTTAAATTATACCATCCAGGAAAGCAACTTGCTTTCTCTGCAGAAGTTTGGCATCTCAGTGATCTACCTTATTAGGGAAAAAACCAAAATTAAGCAGTTCTAGGCAGTAAGTGTAAATTTTTTTTGTTTAATATTTTGGAACTGGAGCCACTCACTTCAAACACTCAAATTTTTAAGCAGATTTGTAGGTTTTTATTTTTAACAGTCAGGGTTCTGGCATCTTTCAGCTCACCAGTTCTCTTTTCACACTGTAGCTCTACTACAACTTGCATATACTACTTTGTTAGACTAACCCTGGCTGTGTCTGTACTGTTAAATCTCTCATCTACAGTGAGCTCTTTCAGTGCATCCTGGTATGCCTGAGCACAAATGTTAGTTAGCACTTAGTCCTTTAAATTATAGTGTAGAGGACTATTCCTGGAACTTTGATCCCTCCCTGCAATAGGAATTGTTTATATCTTTCAAGACATACTTCACCAGACAGCCCAGTATGGCTGCACACAGCAGTATCACAACCCATGCCCTACTGCCAGAATAGTACAAAATGAGTGCAGCAACATTTTGCTTTTCACCTAAAACTGGAAAATTACAGGGGTGGAGCCAAAGAGCTGCACTTATAACCCCCAAACTCTCTGGAGTCTGCAGACAACATTCCACTCTGCTTAGATCCCAAGTCCAGCTTTCTCAGCTACAAAATGAAATTTTCATCTGGAAATCAGCAACATGGCCAGACTTTGGTGTGATGAGGTCCAGCCAACATCACTTGTCAGAACCATGCATATGTGCCACCTCTCTGAAGCCACGTGGCTATGCTTCTCCCTAGTCACTTGTCCCTGTTTCTGATGTGTCTGAGACATCAGCCAGAAGACTCTGACCATGTTGGTCTCTTTATGTTCCCACAGTACTGTGGAGCATGAGGAAAAATGCACAGAAAGTCATTTTGGATTGTCCCAGAACAGCCAGAACATGTGGCTTCAGGATGCGTATGGCAGAAGCCTGTAGTTTATGTCCATTACATCCCTTTGTATTTACAATCATTCTTGCCCTTCCAGCTTCACTTCTGTTTATCAATCTCCCTATGTAAATCCCCTTACAGGATGGCCTGGACATTCAGTGCAAAATTATCTTTCTGTGAAGGATTCCTCAGAGAGAGAGGTGTGAGCTGCAGGTGATCCGTGCACATTCTCACCAGAGGAGAGCAGTGCCTTCCCCTGGGAAGCTTGGCTCAGCTCTCCACCAGTACCAAGACATGACAGCCACAGGCAGGCTCACAATGCTTGACAGTTCACCATTTTTCAACAGTTCCTCAGGGATACTCCCTGCAGCCTGGAAATCCTAAAATAGAGTACCCCCTGTCTTCCAGCTGTTATCCAGCTCTTCTGTGGAGAGAACTGCAAGAGCTCATTTAACAATTTATCAGCCTAAGCCTCTCATTTTGGAAAGAGCAGGAAGAAATTCTGAAAATTAATGCTGCTGAAGATAAAAGCTTGCATTTGTTTAGGGGCTCGAGGTAAACAAACCTTTAGAGAAGATTTGGTGAGCAGGTTTTTTTTTGTCCCAAACATGGACAATACTTCACCTTCTTGCTACTCTTCTAGGAGGACACCAGACCATCTTTCAGGGCTTGTAACCATGAGGGTGATCCCAAAAGGCTTTGGTGGAATACCAAAAATTCACCAGCACTCAGACACCCCTTTTAGCTAGGAAAAAGAAAATGCTCTCTGCACCTAATTAATCTGGTTCTTGCATAGGAGTTCTTCTAGGAAGCTGGGAATTCAGAAGTACATGTATTTCTGGATTGATGAATTCTGTGATCATGAGAGGTTGTTTCAGCAGTTTCCATATCTCCATACCTCTTTATCTGCACCTTTAACTGCAGATCCTTAAGTGCTCTGATATCACTTTTTAACAAGGGAAAGTGTTTTGCTTTGCAGTTTTAGATTGGTAAAATTGTCAACAGGTAACAACAACACTTTTCTGAATAGGTCAGATAGGAAATGGCTCATCTCATATCTCCTAAACTCCATTATGAACTATTATATAAAATAGTTAGTATCTGATGAAGATGCATTTGATTTGCACAGCCCAGATTTATGTAAGTATATATTTCTAACAGTGAAGAGAGAATCAGCAGCCCAAAATTAATGCAAGGTGGAGAGGGATGTTTAATAATTGTTTCCTAAGTGCAAATGCCTCTCTGCATACATTACTTCAGCAGTCACTTTTCTGGAGATGTTTACAAGAATTACTTTATCCCCTATTCTTGATGCATGGAAAAAAACCCCATTATGAATGCTTTTGTGTCAGTCTTGGTGTACAAAATAAAAATTTTTAGGAAGTTTTTCAGCTCTGCATCACCTTTTTTGTTCCCTGTTATGATATTCTTTTGCAGCTCTTCAGGTATCTTTCAAAAGGATCCTCTTTAGTAAAAGACTTGATTGCCTCAGAATAATGGTCTTGTTTCCCCACCTATAAACATCCTGGTACTGGAATGACCCCTCATTTTGCCTTTGCAGGGCAGATCTCTTTGCCTGCTTTGTATGAGATGGGCGGGTATGGAACCCATAGAACCTCTGGAGTACTACACACCCATCTTTGTCAAGCAGCCTGAGAAGCTGTATCTCAAATTACCCAGTTTTTCCTCAAATCCTGTTTTCTGGCAAAGCATGCATTTGCTGCTGAAAATGATGCTTCTCTTCACTAGATCCTGTTTACCAGGCACACTGTGGCAATGCAGTAAGTGGCTTAGAGTCAGTTTCAGCTAACAATTACCTTCTGTAAATAAAAAAACAAAAAACTATTTTTATTCTCAGAGAATGAGGCCAAAAACATTTTCCCAAGTGTTTTTTCTTCAACTCTACATTTTCCTTAGTATGCTTTCATTTATTAGGTCTCTCTCTTCCACAGCGGCACTAGGTCTGGAGTCATGCTTTTCTACCATTCTTTCATCACATTCAGACATCTGCACATTTTAGCACTTTCTTGGTAAGCCTTAACATGACCAGTGACAGCCTGAGAGAACAGTGTCTCCTAAAATGCACACTGAATGACTCTGTGAATCAGAGCATGTACTAAGTTTTTTATTCCTGAAGGAATCTGCTGCAAACCTGAGGGTATCACAATAATAAAAATATAATCACAACAACATCACCTACCCCACACCAAAACATACAAACAATCCCCCCTCTATATCAGTATCAGTCTTCTCCTTTTTTTGGCAGTTATCTAATTCTCACTCTTTTTTTTTTTAATCTGTTTTTTCTAGAGCCACAAACAATGCATCTTGTCTGACAATTCTATTGACTACTCTCAGAGCTATCCATGTTTTGGGGTTGTGTTATTTTGGTTTGTTTGGGGTTTTTTTCTTGTTGGCTTGTTCAGGGATTTTTTTTCTCTGCATAAAGATCAAAAGAACTGTTTTTGGAGCATGAATCACAGCTCAACTTTACTTTTTACAGATTCTGTGCTACACACAATTTAGAAGTTCTTTGTCCACTGGGAGATATCCTCAAACAATTCCTCAACCATTTTGGTTTTCTTAGCCTCCAGTGAGACCACACATATCTTAAGTGTCTTATATTTTTAGCCCTGATACTACTACAAAACATAAGACTTTCTAAAACACTGCAGGACCTGCAAGTCCGAAAGTTGTTCCTGGCTGACACAGCCTATCAGGTACCATTTTTTTCCTTTCACTACAAACTTTCAAGCAGGCTCAGGCAGCTAATGGGAAGATGTAACCTTTTACCCTTTTGAAGAAACATGTTAGTGTTTTGGGCTTTCTGTGAGTAGTCTAGTACCCAATTTATAATGATTACACACCCCAGAGAATACAACATATTGATGTTTTCTTCACTTAGCCTGTAACTCAAGTCAGATAAGTGTTTCTCTATAAAATCCACACCATCAGGTAGCGTTCATAGAGTTACAGGTTCTGAAATCATAAAAATTAATGCAATCCATGGTTAATCCACTTACAACACAAACAAATCTCAAAATTCTCTCTTCCTTTTTACAAGTCCACATTCACATCTCTAGACACTTACTTAAATCTTACAGTTAGGTAAGGTTTGAAAGTGTAAACCAGCCTTGTTAATCCAATGACTTTCATCTAAACCACTGCTATCAAACACTTCTCATCAGCTTGCTCTGCACAAGATAAAATGTATAAGATACTGCCCTCCCTTAAAGAAACTACTCCAACTGTTGGCCCCACATACTGCAGAGTTGGAGGCAGCTCTCATCAATACCCCACATTACTGATGGGCTAAAATGCCTGCCCAGTTGCCCAGTGGAGACAAGCTGGTTGCCATGAGCATATTGCAGGAAATGTCACTCAAATGGCCATGCTAGGCCCCTAGACACTACATAAATTTGATGAGTGGGAGGAAAAACTAACTTCATCCTGTGAAATAACCTCCACATGAATATTTGGGGAGGTTACTCAGAATACAGCTTTCATCTTACTCAAGAAAATCATGTAGCCTCAAAGATATTTGCATAAAATCTCATGTAACCTCAAGGTTGTATACACAAGTGGAAAAAGATAATGTTTCAGCTTTACTCATAAAAATATGTGATTTCAAAGAAGCAACAGTAATCATGTATTCTATGAAAATCAGGATTTCTAATGCAAAAGCAGGTCTGTCTAAAGACAGAATTTTCTCTCTAGCAACAAGGCTAAATAAAAGAGCCAGGCACCTGGGAGTATGAAGGATAAGGAAGAATAGGTCTCTCATTTCTAAATCAGCAGCAGTGCTTGCGTTCTACTTAGGTAAACAACAGGAGCAGCAGTCATAATCTCTCTCTGTGGAGGAAACTGTAAAACTTGATGCTGTTGTTTGAAGAAAAGAACTGTAAGAAATTTCTAAAAAGAGTAAATGTTTTAAGGTGGGAGAAAGCTTGATTTTTTTTTTTCCCCTTTCACATACCTGCTTCACGAAGCTCAGGAAAAGAGTGAAGAATATTCTTGGGACTAGTCTGGCTTCCTGCATCTTAGGAGTTCAGGTAGATTTTAATCAGTCCATGTTCAGAGGTGAAACAATCTCACCCTACAGTCGTCTTTTGGCACACACATGACCTTCTTCCTCCCACTGTCAGTCAGTGATAAGAAAATGGGAAATAGGTAAGCACATTCTGCAATGCCAGGAATCTCTGCTTAGGAAATTGCAGCTGTTGTACATTCTTTCTTCTCCACGGTGCATACCGATTTTTGGCTGGAAAGCAAGCTTTCAAAGTCAATTATAAAGCAAAGTTAACCAAAAATAGGGTGCTACTCCTGGAAGAGTTCTGTCAGTTTCTCAAGGTATTTGACATGGTATTTTTCTAAATACACCTGGGACAGTGACAGGAGAAGTAGCCTTCCATGTGCACCTGTGAAAGTGTACACACAAACACACATGTATGTATTTATATTCACACATATATATTTATACACACACATCTCTGTGCATGTAGCATCCATGCTCTCTTTCTATAAGACACACAGAAGAGCCTGTATTTTTTTTTCTCCATACACATGAGTCTTATATTCTGATGAGTCAGATATCCCAGTAGATTTTTGAAAATGCCAAAGAACCCTGCCAGTCAGATTTCCACAATCACAATGTAGCTAGAGTATCAGTCAAGGTTAAAACAGTTCATTTCAAATATACATGAATATATAACCACTCTTATTTTGTCATTAAATAAACAGAATGCATGTTTTTAACCTAGATATCCGTGACATACAGGCATGTACACACCATTCACACGGCAGTAAGAAATAGAAAGCATATTAATTATTTTGCCTTATTATTATTGTCTTCCTGGCAATGGTAAAAGACAACCTGTTCATTCTGCCTCTCTGATTCTGGCTGTGTTCATAACTATAAGGAATTTCTGAGACATGTCTGGACCCTCGAGGGAAAGCACATTTATTGGAACATGGGAGTTCAATCTTGCCAAAAGCATCTCAGTAACCATGGTGGGTTTATCTACCAAAATGTCATTTTCTTGAGGATCCACTGTTCTACAATGCCTTTGCATGTCAGCTGGATGTTATCTCAGTATGTTAATGGCATTGTCACTATTCTGTGCTGCCTAGGTAAAATGGAATAATACTAGTTTTATCCTTTGGCTTGTTATTTCAAAGTATTAATTCTCAGTGGGGAACAATAAAATTTAGATAGCTTTCAGTCCTTGAGCTTAAATAGTGAAAGACAAGTCAGGTATGCATTGGGGATACACGATGCCACAAAAGGACTGGATGAGTAAAATTGTTAGAGTTGGCCCTAAATCTGGAAGTGTGCTCCAGATGCTGTTATCAAATATTCCAGACACATAAACAAAAAATAATTTTCCTTTTTTTCCTTTAATTTAGTTTTTTGAAAGACAGTCACAGAGTTTGAAAGTCACATTTCCAACAAGAAACCAAAATAAATTCAGCAACAACCCCTATCGCATGGTCAAGACCTTCCCTGAACATTCCAAATTAAAAGAGCCTTGGAGTTTTAGTACGCTGTTCTATGCTGATGAAAATCAACCTCTTTAGATGGGAAATGGAAAGAACCATGGGGAAATTACTATTCTAAGATGGATAATAAGCAAAACAAAGGAAAAAAAAAAAAGAAAACAACACAACAAAAATATTTTGGAAGGAAAAAGAAGCATTACAATCACAATAGCCAACCAAGATCAGTTTTCTATCTGCTATACATTGTTTCAAAATTAAATACAACCTGCTGAGTTCATCAAAGTAGAAAGTGCTTTACTGCTACAGCCTCCAGATCACTGTGAATCTAATCATTGCAAAACAAAAGATGAATGCAATGAATTAGCTGGGAAAGGGATAACTGGTTTTCACTTCTTTTACTCCTTACAGCATCTTAATCTGAATAAAGTATCACAGAACCCTGGCTGAGCCTAAGATTAGAAAGAAATGTGTATTATGCATAGTTTAGAGAGTCAGGCTCAGCTGTTAACAGCCAAGATAATTGCATACCAAGGAGAAAGAGGATGAAGATTAAATATGTGGCAATAGTGGTGCAGAGTCAAGAAGGATGATTGCAGTGTTAGACTCTGCAGATAATAAAATGATTTGTTACAACTTTAAAACTGTTTTTTGATACATGCTGGATCTTTTCTAGATCTTTGGATGGACTGAAATGTTTGTTACTTTTTTGTTCTCACTAGAATTACAGAGGTCCTTCTTTACAAGAGGTTCTGCTGGTTTCACCCTTTTCAAAGATCGGGGACAAAGCCCTCTTTTAGCAGGGGAAAGAAAAATATTAATTGCAAGTAAAAAACCTCTCAAATATTGTTGTTAATACAATTGCATGAAGTTGCACAGTCCCATCTAGTGGTCAAAAATTACTGCATAGAAGAAGCAAATACAGCACCTAAAGCATAGTCTGCAAGATATTATCTGTTTAAGAAATTGTACCAATTTTCTCATGTGCAACTATATTTTATTGTACAATATCCTAAGGCAGAGCCATATACAGTGGATGCTCCCTGTCCACAGCTAATTCCAGTGAAAACAGATACAATTCCATCTCAAAACAGGAGTCATCTGAAGAAAGTGAGCTATCATTGACTTTATTTTGCAGCTTACTCTGCTTCCTGAGAATATTTTCTTATAGTAAGTATCACTCTCTAATGGTATTCTGCGAAGTGGCAGCTGATGGTAGCATCATAAACAGCACTTTATAGACATTGTGGATTATATTACTATTGACACAGTCTTAAACCCAAGCAGAATTCTATTTTTACTGCAATCACAACATCTCTCTCACAGTCCCCAAATCAGTATTTCAATGAAGGCTCAGTCCTGCTGCTAGAGATGTGCATGTTTTTATTGCCACCATGTGCCATATTTATGACTATTTAAAAATCTCTGGCATTTGTTGAAAATTGACTGAGAATTGTTTTAATTAAGCTCAAAACCACCCTTATTAAGCTAGTAAGTAAAATAATCCCTAAGAGCATTCACATTTACAATGTTAACAGGCTGCTGTTTTGGAGAAAAAAATCCCTGATTGTTGTGATAGAGCTGGATTTCAATCAAGGGTTAATGTATAAGTTCCACAACTTTCATTGCGGAATGTGAACAGCCAAAAAATTCTGAGGCACTGTTATTTCTCTATTTAGAAATAGTATCGGAAAAAGTTTGGTAATTGTGTAGGGGCTGAAACCACAACATGAGTGGGATGAGAGTAATGTCCTTTGATACAAGAATTGCAATTGAGGAATCAGTTCTCTTAAGGAATAGGGCCACATGTCCACCACAGAAGAAAAATTGCCCAAGGGTACTAGAAGGGCAAAGGACTGGATGGTATTCTTACATAAGAAAGTGGGCACACACCAAAGCATCCTGCTGTAATTTTGCAAAAGAAAGGTTATGCTGACCTACCTTTTGAGTGACACTGCCCACATTTGCTCGGTCTAAATCCCAGTCATGCGCTCTGGAAAATGAGATTGCATTTACTTTTGTAGTTCTGCATATCCATGTATTACCTGAAAAATATTCTTGCCATCCATTCTGTGTTGTGTGCACACCTTGCCCAAGTAAAAATTTCTGCATTCTTTTTAAAGGCTTATAAGAAATTTCATTGCAAGTACACCTGATTGCTTTACAATATTCCACACCTCTTCAACCCTAAACTACTGCATTATTACATTGGCCAGATGAGTTACAGCCAGTCAGCAAGAGGTCAGTTCCCACACCTGAACGAGAAGGCTGCAATGTATGGGAAGCACAAAAGTGTTTCAAAGCTCCCCAATTTATCTAACTTTCTCTGACATTTCAGGGCAAGCTTGACTGAAATTTTACTCAGTTTTATTCAAAATAAAAATGTAGGCAACCTCTCTGGGGAAAAAGAATATATTCTGGTGCATCAAGAAATCCAGATATGTGTGAAAACCTACATACCAGTTGCAGACAAACAATAGGAGAAATGCATATTGCAGAATGGTAAAAGCTGGCACATGTGGTAAGAAAAGGTCCTGACCTCCTCCTGTATAATTCTGCATTACACTAATGTATTCTCCCTATGTTTATGGGAACAGGGTTGATTGCAAGTGGGTCTTAAAGGTGTAATTAGATGCAGGTGCCAAAGAGGTCTCAAGATCAGAAATTAACTTTCTTCAATGCAAGTTGAAGTTAGCAGGCAATAGCTCGTCACTGGACATCTAACAGACTTAGAATATGGTCTGTTCTTGTTCATTTTCATTCTTTGCTTAGTTAAATCTTTTCTGGCAAATCTGCCTCACAGAGTGAAAGTCAATGCTGTATGAAATGTGAGGTAAAACAAGAAAGTCTACTCATTACAAGGCTTAGATCATGGTATTCACATCTATTATAATTGAAACTGTTAATATTACTAGAGTTAAATGAGAGCTACAATTAAAGGAATAAAATATTACCTGCTTGTTGAAGTTCTTTGGAATTTTACACAAACAAAGAAAATGGCAAATTCTCCCAGCTGTCATGTTAACAGCAGAAAATGTCTGCTCAAGCCATTACAGTGAAAAATAGAAAATGAAAAAATAGGCACAAAAGAACCCACATTACACACATTTCAGTGCTATCAGTCATAAGGGTAAGTAAAAATGGAATAAGGATCAGTTTACAAGTACTTCCTTCACCTGTCACAACAGCTTAAACTACAAAATCTTACCAGCCAGTTTGCAGTCCTAATTTCATCATAGGAAAAAAAAAAAATAGAATGGCAAAGAGAACGGCAAATATCTCTGATTCTGAAATACTGGAAAAGGTGGGAGCTGGGAGGGAAGGATTCAGAGTGACTTAATATTTTAAATTTTTATTAGCCCTTCTTCCTCTGAGTATATCCTGTGATAGCTATTTATATCTTGAATAGGGTTTTGAGAATATAGGAAGGACTCCTTTGAGGAGCCAGGGGACTGGCAGTGCTGCAGAAAGTGGGCAGAAGGCAAAATAGCAGTTTTTCTTCTTAGGTCACTAGCTTGGAGGCCACCCAGGCTATTTAAAAGACTAACATCAGCAGCAGAGCTCTTTGGCATCAGGAACTCAAGAAGGTTATCTTTATCTAATTGCTCCCTAAGCATCACCAGAGGCAAGATAGCTTTTCATTACATCCAGTGTAGTTCTGTGGTTAAATGCCACAGCTAAGACTTTTATTTGTCATTGCATTACTGTTTCCTCTGTCTTTAACATCCATCCTCTTCTGACCTGTTCTTTCTCTCACTTTTCTTTTTATAGATGCATAAGATTTGGGCTAGGAGGGATTTATGCAATCAATATGTATTTCAGAATATATTAGATGAGTGTGGGTCACCACAGAATTACTTGGTCTTATATTGTTTTGGTTTTTTCCTCCAGAACTCTTGTGAGACTTGATACTTACCTGAAGGTTTCTGTTCTTTACACACATATTTTATGCTATCTGTTAATCATATTGTTCATTTTACAAATATAAAATATGAGCATTTCCTGTCTACTACAAAAACTGAAGTACCTCCAAAGAGTTCAGGTATGAAAAGGGAAACACAAATACTTGCATACTGTGGTTTTGTTGTTTTTTGTTTTCCTTTTAATGAAACTGTGTGAGGCTTTATTTAATCCTTAGTGCCCTACTTGCACTGTAGTGTCTGTTTTGAATTGTCTTTCATATAGTTTCCCAAATCAATAAAAAAATAAACCTTCATAAATAGCTCTTCATAGGGGTATTTTCATTGTAGATACTCCTGCAGTTTACAAACACTTGGATGTATGAATGAACTTAGGTGAATAAGGAGTCTTGCTGACCCTTAGAAAGTTCAGGTAAATGCAATTAAAGAATTATAAGTAATGACAGGTTATAGCTAATTTCTATCACATTTTCTTTTGACAGTAACAAGGACTAGATGAATGATAACTGTCTGCTGAAGCTGCTGTTGTTTTATCTATTTTCATTCCATCTCATTTCTTCCCTTAAATATCATTTGCCTTTTTAATTCTTCTTAACTTTCTGTTTTGTCAGTGGTGACCTCAATAAGTCTTTGGAAGCACAAACTTACTCCAGCTGCGCTTTAAAGTCAAAGTATATTTCTGTCAAATAAATAAATAACTATATGTTGGAATTTATCATTGCAGAAATCCTGGGCTTCCAGAGGGTCAATAGCTTTATTAATAGTAATAATAATATTATTAATAATAATAGTAATAATAATAGTGATCATAATAATAATAATATAAAAAATATAAAGCTTATGAAACAAAAGCATTTTGAGTGAATATTAATCCCCATGCCTAAAGGCATAAACAAACCTCTAACTGATGGGTTGAAGAAAGAAACTTTTTCCTCAGGGCAGATTCTATAATTGCTTACTACATCTCTTCTTCCAGCTTTCTTTAAAACACATTTTGGCACTGAGGGTCACTGCTAAAAACAGAATAGTAGAGTAGATGGAGGGCTGGATTGTTTTTGCAATGACATTTCTTGTAGCCCACATCACTTTAATGCTATTCTCATTTAGTTTCTCGGTCCCAGAATTTGCTAAACAGATTCTAAGATGACCCTTTTCTCAGCTACATTTTTTTCAGTTTTATATTTGCTGCATAGTTTATGCAAAGTTAACTTCAGCAGACTCTCTGCAGTACTTACAGCCTCAGCTACGTCTTTCACCTCATAGCCTCATTCACACATTCTGTTTTCAGGCTACTAGAGTTCTGTTTTGTTTTTTCTGCCAGTCTTCTGTCCTTTCTGGTTTGGTTTCTCTCTTTCTTGTGGCTTTTCAAGTCTTATTGAAAGCTTTTTTTCTTTCTGAGCAAGAATAGTTGTTCTGCTTCACTAAGGAAAAAAATCAAAACTGAATATAAATTACTAAAATTGGTAGAGGATCCTGGTTTTCCTTCTAGGACTTGATTTTCATTGTACCAGTTTTTACAGTAACAGACTGTCTTAATCCATACCAAACTGGTAAAAAATTAATTTTTATCTGATACAGATTAAGCCTATTAACATTGTAGTCACCAGTTAAACTATAAGGAAACAGCTTCTCAAAAGTTTTGTCCTAAGATCTGTAGGGTGAAAAAATAGAGCAGTGAAGCAGAAATAAATTAAATATACTTACAGGATGAACTGGATTATCTAATTCTGGTAAAAGAAAAGTATTTTATTCTTCGGAATTTATCTTGTAGTATACAAAAATGATTTTTTTCTCTAGAAAATACAACGGTGAACAATGTAAATTGACCCCCGTAAGTAAATGAATTTTTTTCTTCTTTATGGATAGTAATTTTACATGACTTTTTTCATCCAGTTTTGAATGAACTATTTACTTTTGTATCAACAATTAAGTAACTTAAATAAGTACAGCTTATATAGTATGGATGCAAACAGACTCTTAACCTTGTATGAATTCTACAAATATGATTTAGTGTACTTCATAATCAGTTACAGCTTTTAGCTTTATTAAGTATGAATTTGTTCCAGCATTTTCTTTCATTTACCTTTTCAATAAGACTTTCAGTACTTACGTGATGATCCAGTTAGCAGGCGCCAAAACACAATGTGTTGTGATAAACACACCCCTTTTGATTCCACTTCTGTTTAATCTGCCAGTGATTCTGCATATCAGCCAGATATCTTCACAGGCTTCTTCGTGTTTTATATGGGGTCCTAAACTGGACATTGTTCTGCAGTTAATCCTGCTTACAAGGTTTTATTCAAACATTACACACATGGAGTTTAATACTGAAGTGTCACCCCATATTTTATTCTGTCTATGAATTGGTGCAACTAAATGTGCAGAGAATTTAACAATAGTGCTGATGTTGGAAGTCCTTCTGTGATTATATTTAGTTGAATGGGTGTTCTGAATATTAAACCTCCCATACATACAAGAACAAGAGGTGTGAAGGAACCAGCCTGAGGATATCAGTAATAAAGTAGTTTAAAGATAAATTGAGTGAGGATGTGGGACTTACATTTTGAAAATGAATTCTCTATTCATGTCTAGCATTCACAGGTGTATCCCTTTTATTCAAAGTAATAGGAAATTGTGATTAAATCTTAAAGGACTTAGATCAGAGACCCAGGGAGAAAAGGTGTTCCTCTAGTTCAGAAACCTAGCCAAATATTCTTTGCACTTAACTAAAATATGGTTGTATGAAAAATTGGTCTTTTGGTGCAGTAGTAAAAAAGAAATCACCTCAAATCATATCAGGATTAAAATTCTCTGAATCTTTCCCTGATTTCTTTTTCAAGTTTCTAACTCATTTGTAGGCAAATCAATGGAATAGAGTGCAGAGATTCACAACACTCCTGGAAGGAGAATGACTGTCACAGGACCTCAAGAGTTAGTCCATGCAGAGGGGAAGAATCTGATTTCAGGCTTTCACAGATGCAGGGCACTCAGAAGAAGATGAGATTCTCAGTCTGTATTTATGACATTACACCACTAATTAAAATAGCCCTACAATCCTCATCTCTTAATGAATGTCCTAATCATGAAATCAGACATGAGCCTGCCTCACATTTCCGTATTGTGCATTCTTTCACCTTTACCAAGCTCACTCAATGCCAGACAGAAATTCCCAAGAATATTATCAGAGCAGAGATGGGACCCACCCACCCAGCAGCAGCTACAGGGCCAGCCCAGCTCTGCACTGGGCTTGTTCATGGGTCTGTTCTTGGCTCAGAGCAGAAGCAGAACAGGAGACTGTAGAAATAACTTGTCCTACTCCTGTCCTAGATGCAAATCTTTATTGAAAATGGAACATGTTTGCCCTCAATCTGTTCCAAATATTTTTATTTCTTCTCCACACACAAACCCTTTATGAGTCAAGGCGTTTGAACATTCACATGACAACTTTTCGAAACCTTTGTCCTGTGTAGGCAATAGTGCCTGTCCCAGATGCCTTCCACTTAAATTTTTCTTCTCATACAGTGGCCAAAAGGGATGTCTTTGTTCTGTCAAATTCTGATTCATCTTAGTCTCACCCCTATCAACTGTACTATGGATTTTGAGGAGAAAAGTCAAGTTTTTATAATAAAACCCCAAAAGGCAGAAGGAACGAAACCTTCTCTAAGTATTCTTTTATTCTTCTACTTTGTTATATATAACCAAAAATTAATTATTCCTCAAAGGAAATGCAATTCTTCTAATGACTCCTTTTACTGAATATATCAACATTTCTGCTGTAACTCTGCCTTTTAAGTCAATAATCTCAATGCTTGAACAATTTACTATATGTTGCTTTCCTATAGTTCACAGCTAGGGAAATTAATTTAATTCTGTTCAGACTCAAAGCAAATGTTTGGCTAAATGCAATTAGTTTACTGATACATGAACAAACCTAGGACAGGATTTAATTACATTTACAGAAATTCAATCTAATGAATCAGGTTGATTTTTTTCTAGTATTTAATGGACCTTACCAGGACCAGTAAATCACCTAAAATGCTACAGTAATTTCTTCTACATTCCTCTTTGAAGGAGCAACCAGTATAACTAATAAATAGCTATATACAGTTTGTATAATCATATGAAGGAAATATTTTTTTCTTCCTCCCTTCCTCTGTGTTCTAGATTATAATCAAGACTGGCTTCTGTGTAACAACACTGATATGATTGCAGAAAATCGCTACGTAATGGGCACATTAAGGGTAGATTTGCCACATTGAACTTCTAATTTGGTGTTCTGTCTTCAACAGTGGTCAGTACTGAGTGTAGCAAAAGAAGCACAAGATTTAATAAAACTGGATAAGCACACTACAATTTCTTAAGATAATATTTTTTAAAAATATTTCCATTGGTGTCTTGAATCATAAGGAATTATTTCCAGTCTCTCCAGAAAGTATAACTGTGCCTAACATTACCACACAAACATGTTTACCTCTTACGACTTTTACTAATATATCATGGCAAAGAATGCATTATTCTAATATTCTATTGAGAAATCAGATTTTTTCTGGAACTATACAAATATGGAAGGCTTCTTTTGTTCCTGTGAAACTGTTAAATACATTGCCAAATTTGTATTACCCGCAGCATTCATTAATAATAAACCACAGCTATCTTATGCTCTTTTACTGTTCCCATGTCAGTGTCTCCTTTTTTTGAGCCCTTTTGATGCTTCTAGTTATTCTCCTTCTGCCTTAGATTTGTGACTCTTTGTGTTAGTTTCTCAGACTACAGCCTTTCAACTACAGTGTTTTGACTCCAGCAACTTTATGAATTCCAACATTAAGTAGTTTATGGTGTTAAAAATTCTTTATTTCTGCTCTGATTTTGTTACCTCATTTAAATAGGAAAAAAAGCCTCAATCCTGTTCAAACCCTCTTCAGATTTTTTCAAGTTTACATGAAACATTTTCATAGTAAACTTTCATTATGATAAATGAAAACTCAAGATTCACTATTTTTTTCTATGAGGAATTGCTATAACAATTAGAAGCAGAGATGTAATATTTTGAGGATTTAGAAAAACATTTTGTTTTTTGAAGTTTTACAAAATACAAATGCAGTACAAAAATTATTCTAACACAGTGGTTTTGTATTTTTTTTTAATCAGGTTTTAAACTATAGCCTAGGGAGCAACAGTGTCTAGAAGGTACTTCCTTCAATTAGGATATGTGCAAGTCTTGCATTTTTATAACACTAATATCAAAATCATACATTGCTAAAGCAAACAAGCATTTCTAGACTTAAATCTTATTTACACAACATTAATGGAAAATTTACCAAGGACATATAAAACTTGTATTCAACTCTTCACTTTGAGGAGAAAGGTGAATGTTGTATTTCCAATACCCAGCAATTTGGGTTTCACTCAAATGAACATTTCCTATGCTGTCACATGAATAACATAAAGATTCTGTTTATCAAACTTGATCTTGTCAGCAATCTATTATATTTTAGAATTTAAAAAAATTCTAATGCCCTTTTTGTTTCCTAGATTATTTCATGTAGCAAAAAAAAGATTAATTGTAAGAAATTATTCCCAACGAAGTGAGCTAGTTAAACCATTTATGACCTAATAATTGCTTAGAAGCTTTTCCATTCTGTATGATTTTTTTTCCCCCTGGACTATCATCTGGATTAGGTGCCATTTTTTTCTCTCTAAGGCAATTTAAACCCAGAGTTCTGACTAAAGTGAAGAGGATGTGAATTTGGGTTTAGTTGATGTAGCTGAAATTTATGCACAGAGACTACCTAGAATTAGCAACAGGAAGAGAATTGTTGCTCACCTGGGAAACATCTTTGCAAGCATTTCTACACAGATGTAGAGATATTCTGAAGTTATTCTGATTTCTTCCTTCTTTTGGAGTATTTCAAGGCACTTTTACGTTCTCAGTGAAACTTTGTTTTGCAAGCAGTTATTAGAAGAGCAAGAAGTAGATCTTTTGAAAGATCAAACTGGAAATTGAGGAGAGAAAATGGATTAAGTAATCTGAAAGTGTCCTGGACAAGTAAAAGGGAAAAAAAGAAAAACAAATGGTAGGATATTTGGTACACTTGCACACATACAAATATCCATGCAATTATCTTTGTATATACACAGTCACACATAAAGAAATATAGTCACACAGGCAGAAATGATCATTCCAGAGAATGATCAAAATGTTATGCAGCTTGATGAGCTTTTCATCTTTTCCACTTTTCCCTCAACTGCAATAATGTTACTATGTTTTGACTCATAGGCATAACAGGATTCTCAGTGTTTTAAAAAAAGGGTTCATCCAGAATTATATTTTATTTACACGGGCAAAAAAAAATGGAGAAGAGGTTTTATAGATCTTTACTTTCAGTGCTGTTTCCTGAGGAAAAAACTTTTTGGTTCAAAACTCTGATTGGTTTTACTTATAAGTAAAATCAGAAAGATGACCACTGAAATAGTAGCAACACATTCTTTACTGGTTGTTTTAGAGTACAAAAATCTAAGGAATATTGGCACAACAGCAGCTGTCTCTGAAAATCTGAGTATCTGCAAAAGACTACAAGAAAAGAAAAGAAAGGTCTTTATAAAAAGCACTCTGAGTTATGTAAATTCAGCTGCCTCGATAATAATTATCATGCACCACAGAATCCAAAGTAGCTGTATAGAATACATTGAAAGCACACGTTAAAAACAGCCTTAATCAGAAATATTCATCAATTGCAGCTATACCTGCACTTCTACACTGCTAACCACACAAAGTATGGATTAACAGCAACTCCAAAACTATATAAAATCCATGGAGCAGAACTGAACTTGAAAAGCTGTGCTGACGAAATTGTGGGAGACACAAAGGTTTGCAGAGAAGAGACAGGAATTGCCAAGGAGTCCACACTGGCCTTGGTAAGAAGCACTAAGGAAAGGACAGCTGGAGCTGCCCTCTTCCAAACCAGCATGACCCATCCTACGACTGAGCACATGTGGAGGTGGCAGAACATTCACCAAGGGAAAAAGCTGTAGAAAAACATCTTACATGAGGGACAGAGAATGTCAAGTGGGCAAACACACAATTTTCTTCAGGAAACAGAGAGTCTTCATAGGAAGATCAACTAGAAACTCCTACACTAGCTTCAGCCTAAATGCTGCATAGACAGAAATTCTTCAAGACAAATTAACTTACAAGAACTAAAATAATGATGACCAAGATCTCTGCCCTTTTACCTGCTAAGTGCAGGGACTTCTGAATTCTATTATATCAAAGGGTTCAAAAAACTGTATGAAAGAGCTATTAACTTTAGTGAAATTAGTGTTCATTAACCCCTTCTGACATTAGAAAATAAAGCACTTTAGAGAACTGATACTGAAATTAACCTTAATTGAAACTAGAAGACATACCTCCTTGAAAAACATGTTATCTATGTCAGCAGACACCTCTTATTCTATTTGTCAGATTCTTCTTCAGCCTGCTTTTTCTCTGCATAAATATGAAAAGCAGTAAATGTAGAACAAGGAGTTGTTAAATATTTTCTTTATGCGACCATAGCAACCTTCCATGATAACAGCATATTTCCCTGGAAAATAGAATTAAAGTAATTAACGCTACTGATTCTAAATACCAGTCGTTCAATTAGTCTTATTCAAGTCAAACAGATTACTTTTGTAAGAACCTAATTCTAGTAAATATATAGTTTTATGTTTTATAATCTTTATAACAGAAACACCATTTTAAATTCAGACCCTCTTAAAATGAAACAAGATTTTGTGGTCATGAAATGGGGGAAAAAAGCAGTATGAAAGGCAGTGAAAATTACAAAGAGCTAATGCATTAAATCTTGACCCTTTCATGCCAATTAACTGGAACAACTTCAGGGGAAAACCAGTTCCCTCTTGCTGAAATGTGGCAAATTCATGAATGAACTTCATAGTTTACAGAAAAAGCAGTAAGATCAGTATGCTCATACATCATTTAATTAAGTTAATTAATAGGCAATTCTAATAAATACATAGAAATATAACTGAAATACAGAATTAAGATTGGAAAGCCATTTTTCAAAATCCCTAAATCACAAATCTATTCACAGCTAAGGAGTGCAGACTTCAAACCAATATATCTAACTCCAGGTGATTATTTATGTCTGACATCAGTGTGATTTAGACACCCAAATCTTACAACTATGTTGAAATACCAGCCTGAATTACAAGCTTTTGGAGCAAGATAAGCCCCGAAGCAATATAATGCAACCACACTGACAACATCTAGAATTTTCTGTATATAATGCTATATATTTGAGCTGAAAGAGAATCAGAGCTGCCACCTGTAAATAATACCCAGGTTCAAGGTGCTTAAGATACTATTTTGCAAATAAACCAATGAAAACAACTTTTACTGCCATCATGTCTAACTCCCTGTTTCCTGAGGCAATGTGTATCATACAGCCCAGTCCCTTTCAGGAGTGCTCTTTTAACAAAATGGTTAGAGGACATAGGCAAAACAGACTGAAAAGAAAGCCTGTTTCAAAATTCAGTTCTTCTTATGGCTACCTACTCTTCTAAAGTTTGCTGTATTTGTTTCCATTGTCCTTGGTCCTTTGATTCATGTGCATTTGCTCTTTGACTGGGACAATTTCTCTGTGGCTTTTGACCAGCATTGTTTTTTCTTTTGATAAAGTTCTAGCAAGCAATTATATGATCTACGAGCTAGATGGAAAAAGACTGACTTTTTCAGCACTCTGGTAAAATGAACTCCCTACTTTTCTGATTACTCCAGCAGCTGCTGTCTAGACTTCATCTAGATGACTAGAACTGAACAAAGAATTCAGGTCAAGGGTATAACAGTCACTTTTTTATAAGTATTTCAGTACTTGAGTGGAGCACTTTCTACTTCCACAAATTCTTGAAATTTATTGGATTAAAAAAGGCAAAGTGTGGCAGCAGCATTTGTGATGGAAACACAGTCACAAAGCAGAAAAGATACAAGATTGGTAGTACAACTTTGTCAAGATGACTTTAATTTTTATTGGAGTTTCACAGATGGAAGGGCAGTAACTCACAAGTCACTGTAGTACAGCCAGTGGCCTGTACAAAGCCCACCTAAGTACAGTAGATTGGAAATGTTTGCCTCTCAGGCTTGTCTCCAATAAACCAATGAAAAGAGAAGGAATCGTTCTTCCTTTGTGGGATACCTTGGCATACAAAAGGCAGAGTAGTAATTTAAAAAATATATACTCCCAAAATTTGAAATTCTGTTCCATTCAGAACTCTTATTTTAAGCAAAATAAGCACCTTTAATACTGTGGAGTAATATCATAAAAGTTTGGTGCATAAGTATCCAAAAATACTTCTTTTTTTTTTTTTACTATTTAAGTATGTATTACCACTGGGTTTTTTAGTATTATCTTTCTTACCTCAAATAGGACTTTCAGTAGGATGAGATATCTAAAAAGGAAAGAACCTACTCTACATAAAAATTCTTCTAACTAAAAACATTCATATTTTTATTTAATCTGACAGAAAAAACATAAAAATACATCTCAGAAAAACTGTGAAGCATCATTGAGAAAGTCAGCAAGCAACCACACTGTAAAGCTAAGTAGCAATAATATTTTCTATCCATTTGGTGAGCCTATATCAGAAAAAATATCTATGTTAAATAGTAATATGCTGAGAAGAAATGCCAATACAAAATGCAATTTTAATTGTAACAACCAGCAGGTGAGGATACAGAAATAACACCAAATGCATGGCATAATTACTGGAGGCACTGAAAACAGAGACCATTTTATTACACCATCTTTTCAAGAGATGAGCTACAACAATCAATAAGAGATATTGCTGTCCTTGCAGTGTGTATAACATTCAATAAATATCTAGGGCAATCTGCTAGCATTTTATTAAAATGAGTCTATAGCAAGACTGTATTAGCTAGTAAATTGATCACATCTGATGCAACCACCAATACTCCCGTTCCCAAAGTTACAAAAAAAATTCCAAAGATAACTAGTAGAAAAATTCCTTGCCTGTAGTGGTAGTAAATTAGCATAGAAATGGTGCCAGTGTAATTAGATTGTTAAAGATCTTTTAAAAAAAGTAATCGTATTATCAGTATACTGACTCGTGTTGCTACAGTAAAACAATGTCAAAATAGTTTACTGTTAATCATTTCTGTAAACATCACAGGATGGAGAACACACACACACAGAGAAGATGCAGGGGTTTTATACTTTTAACCACAGCAGATTTAAGCTAGTAGAGTCAATCAGCTTATAAACTATTTTAGATCCCCTATTTTCTTTCCTTAATTGAATAACTTCCTTCCAGAACATTCATTGAAACAAAATATCACTGTGAGAAAAAGAGGAAAAAAAGAAAAACAAAAAAACAGACCAAAACACTGTCACATAAACCAACACTGAAATGTGAGAGAGTTCTTCAAGTTAAAAAGTGAGATATATCCTGGCACGTGTGTGGTTAAATAAGAATGTCTGAAACATGACAAGTAATATTTATGCTGTTATTTGCAGGATTCTGCATTCTAGCTTTACAAGAGCACAGCCAGATAGGTTTACACAATGTACCTGACTTCAGATGAAAATTTTGCAGTATTTCTTACAGCAGCAAGGAATCACGTGTTAATGAGAAGAAATAAGTTGTTTATAGGCTGAAGAAGCACTCTAACTGAAAAGTATATATTAGTAATAATAATAATTAATAACAATGGCCAATAGATCAGCTGGGTTCAGTGTAGTCAAAGTGAATTTTTTTTCTATTTTACCACTGTGCTTAAGAATCAACTTTGAACTTTTTTACTTTATATTGTTCTTTTCCAGTAATCCACAATTCTGAGAGCAACAAGGACAATAGCAATATAACTTAGCCATCTCTCAATTAATTTTTGATCCTTCCATAGAGGTATTTAATTCAATGTACAATTATTATAATTTAAGCAAATTGTTGATATTTACAAATCTCTCAGAAGAAACACATCAGTTCTCTTATTGCTGTAAATATTTACCACAACATATACCTAAATGTAACTTGAATTTCAGAAAGGGTTTGCAGAAGAATAGCTAACTACATTTTCACTTTTATAACTTGGATTTAAAGAGCAACAAATACATTAGAGCAGTATTAATATTTCTCATAGAAATTATAAAGTCCAAAATCTTTTGGTAAAACAGGGCCTATACTCTTGAATTACAAACAGGTTTCTGTTCTTTCAAACTAATATAAGTTCTTGCTTGTTCTTGCAGCATCTGACACATTACATATTATTCCTTGAATCTGTTACAGACAGCACACACAGAAAGCCAGACTATGCCTACAAATATGCTCTTAAAAACACCAGTAATACTAATCAGTGTTCTGCTTATTCTTTGCAGATTGCCACTAAAATTTAGCTTTTAAAATGTCACTATTCCCTTCATCACTCTTTTACAATCCATATTACAATTCGGTCTATTGGTAAATCTGCATAACCCTTACCAACTTTTTTCTCTGCCTTTCTCTCTTATCTCATGAAAAATTCTTAAAATATATGCTTCTGTAATTGCACTGTTAAATAATACTAGGAAGGCCTCTTTCTCGTTCAGTTTTTGTCACTGTTGTTGCTTGGTTACTTTGGTTTGCAGTTTTGGTTTGGTGTGGAGATACCCAGGTTTTAGGAAGAGGAGGTTGTTTCAGTTAGTTGGGAGTAGATTGTTACTCAAAGTTAACAGCCCTACTTAAACAGTTGGGTAATATTTTTTTAATTATATTGAATTTTGCTCTATTGTATAGCTATATATGGAAGTGTCATCCTTCTACCATAAATTTAAGAATTATACATTGTAATTTCACTCACTTCAGTAAGCTGTTCTTGTTCATACAATCCAAATGGATGCCTTTCCATTAACTAGATTTTTTTAAATTATAGAGTTGGGCTGAGATCCATGACTTGTTCACATTGCTCACTGCTTCTATAGGGTCTTCCTCACTGGATAAAATATAAAGCAGATAACAACAATAGATTACTTACAATCATCCTGTTAGATAAGCCTTTAAGAAATTTCTCTTTGTGGTGAATACAATGTTCAAATGATGCCAGAAAGCCTTTTATGCTTTGAGTCCTATTTACTTTTATTGGCCTTTTCTTTATGAGTGAAACAAAACATTAGTAATGATTTCTCAGAACAAGATTTCCCATCAGTGGCATAAAGATTTACACCTCAATGGCTTTGCTATAATTGTTCATGATTGCACAAGTTAACTGGATATACTGTGTTTGACAGCAATATGCACTAAAAAGTAGTTTATTCAGTAATAAAAATGTGATAGAATGGTTGAAGCAGCTCAGACGTCTGAAATTAATCAAATACCTTTCCATAGTTGTACTTTCACTTCTAGAGGTACAGCTCTGCTATTTGTCTCCAAATGGTAAATTGCACTGTTTCCAGAAAGGCAATATTTTCTAACTTTTTTTTAATAAAATAATTATTTTCTGAATTCCCAAAGAATAATTTAATCTCCTTACCGTCCATAGTTCAAAATATTTCTCCACAAAAATTTCAGACTTCTCATTCAGTTAGGGGGGGAAAAAAGCAAAACACCAAACCTTCTTGGGAGGAGGGCAACATCTTACAGGCAACTGAATAAACTTTTTATTCCCTCAACCCTCATAAAAATCAATCCACATATGCATTTATTTGTCTGTTGCTCTGAAATATCACTTTGGTTGCAAAAATACCTTATTGGAAAATAAGTCTTGCTCTAAAGAGCAAGGCTGCAAAAGACTGAGAGCCTTCAGTTAAGCATTCAGACCTGGATGTCAGCTGAAAACATTGGGAAAGAAGACCAAAAAAAAGTCTCAGAATTGATAACAAAATGTGGGAAATTGCCCTCATCAAACACCAAACTCAAAATTGCTGCTCACACACTCGGAGTAAAATACTGGACTGTATGGAGGTGAGGAACTTGGATGACACTAGTCTCTTTTGTTTAAGCAGCAGAACTTTAGTAGACACACGTTTTGTTTAGTCAGCTTAAGCTGATGCACAAGTCTGACACCACTCAGCAACTATCTCAGCAGCTGAGATAGTTAAAGTTGCCCTTTCCCCAGGAGCTGGGATGGCAACAGGCAGTGAGGAAACACAAGCCTTTTGGCACTCCAGATCCTGACTAACAGCTTACAAGGCCACTGTTTCCAGTTCACCACATTTACAGGGCACAATATCTACCTCTGCTGCAGGGAAATTAAAGCTCAAGAGGAGCCTCAATTTGGTAACAGCCCAAGGCCCAAGCAGCCGGCTGTAGATTTAATATCTATGAAATTCGTACAACATATAGAAATTGGCAACTGCTGCTTTAACTACCAAAACTAACTGGGTCCATTGAGGTCATCAGGTTAAATTCACAATGAAAAGGAGTTTTTTGTCCTAGTAAAAACACTGGGAATGTGTAACAAGAAAAAAAACAAAGGAGAGTTCCATCAATCCTCACATCAATCTTAATTTAAAGTCATATCCTGTGTATGATGTTGGCAGAACAACCACACTGGACTTACTCCTTTGCCAGATCAGGAAGAAAGGGGAGTATGACCAAAGAAACCAATACAACAGTTAAGCTGAGGCTGCGACTGAACCCTCTACAGCAGGGCCAGGGTGCACCATGCAGCACAGCAGCTGCCCAGCCAGAGTACAAGTGGGTACAAAGAGGCTGCCACAGATACAAAAGACTGCAAACAGATCCCTTGTTCCAGCAGTCAGGGTCACCTGTACATGTTCCTTTTTTCCTACAGCAATGGGATCTCCTTCTCAGAGAAAAGTAAGCTTAAAAGATCAGCTTATTGCTGATACACTGGACATTGAAATTCAGTCCAGTTTTTTGATGGAGCATTTTTTTTAAAACCTTTTTAGTACCTGAGTTCCTGTTGTTGCTCATGGAATAATATATTGCTGTATGTTGAGAGCTGAACAACAGACATTCAAATGTATTTATGAATGTAATTCATTTTTACCATATAGCCTGTGGAAGAAAGGCTTGTGCAGCCCACAGACTCCACAGGCATGTCTTTCTCTTGCCTCTGCATGGATGCCTGTCACTCATCTCACCTCAGAATAGTGACTTAATCTACTGACTAATTTTAAAAGAATTTGAAATAGGGGTGTGTTCCCAGATTCAGTATCCAAAGATACTCTTCATCAGCTTCAGTTGCACTGAAAGAATGTTGTGATCCATCACATATAATTAGAAATTGCAGCAGACAACAACAGGTACTCACATTAATGAGGCACAAAACACTCCTACTAAGGAAACAATAGGAGTGTACAGCATGACCTACCTTATTCTTCACTGTTATTCAGGTAACAGATTTGGGGGGTAAATAAAAACATTGCTTGAGTTTTGAAGGTACTGAATATGAGAAAGCATTTTGATTAACAATATCTTTTCTTTCACTTTAATACCAAGAATTTTGAAGTCTCTAACTAGAACAAAACCCTGGTGACAAAAGAAAAATATCCAGGCTCAGTGACAGTAAAACAATATGAGAGTCCTAGGTTTTAGGATACATAACTCTTGCTCATACCACCAGCACAAAAAATTTCACTATGTATTTTTGCTAAGTAGAAGGAGAAGACCACTGTTTTGACAAAAACATATAGGAAGAAAGTTCATACAACCTTGCAAAATTCTCTCTCCCATCAAGTCTGAGGTACAAAGTATGGTCAAAAATTTAAGCAGGAAATATTGCCATCCAGTGATGAAGAATGAAGAGAAACTGAGACAAAAATGGTGAGATGCTGTGACTGGTATATCCATAATCTTTGATATCCATTATATCCATACTTTCAACTAGGAGAATGATATTAAAAGGCATCAAAATGGCATGAATTTAAAAAAATGTAAAAATTAATGGGGAAAGTAAAGAACAGATGTGATTTTACATACTTTAAATATTCTTACTAATGGATCATATTTTACTTTTCTCCATCAGTGATGAGCCAGTTTAACTCACAAAGAGTAACAACAAAATATTAATTTCCCTTCAGTATTTCCATATCTCCTTTTGGAAATCTTTGATTCCCAAGTGGAAATTTTCTTTTGAAAAATCAGTACCTTCCGGGAAGTTGCATTCCTAAGATAAAATATGTAAATTCAATGTAGACACAAATCATGAGTCTTTGCACATCCCAGAATGCAGATCCAATTCTAGGGCGGATAGAGCAGGAAAACACAAAAAGGGCAATCCATGAAGCTCTGGAGCATAGAAATTCTGCAGCTTCCATATAATTCAAGAGCTGCCCCAGGGAAGATGCAATTAAGGAATAGAATTACAAAGCCTGATAGAAGGAAGGAGCAGGCTAACAGGTGCCCACAGGCTGAACACCATGCTGACCAAGTACCAGTTATCAGTCATTTTGAGAAAATTTAAAACAAAAACCAAACTAAATATATTCATTTTGATCCAGAAAGACTATGTTCCTTAAATCTTTATTCTTTTTTCAGAGATTCTAAAATTGGCATCAATTATTTTGAGGCAAATTTCTACCTATAATACCTCAAAATCATTTAATTTAATCTTCTTTTTACTTCTCCTTTTTATGGATGAAATCACCCTTTTCAGTCCTCAAGTTATGAACTAAAAACTCATAAATAGCATCCATCTTTCTTTTATCACTTTTTACAGCAAATAGCATCACTTCAATTTTAATGAAACCTGTCCCACAAGATACCTTCACGTACACTTCTAATTTTCCTCTTACTTCTAATCTAAGATCACAGCAGGAGGCAGAGGTAAAAGTCTTCATGTGATCACTGTACTAATAACTATAAAGCCAATATGTTGTTGCATAAATAATCATGTGACAGCAATAAACTAATAGATATCCTTTTTAAAAGGAATGTATGTAACAAATCCCATTGTCTTCTAATTAATTCAGGTAAATAAAATAACATGCTTGTCCTTTGAATATTATGCATACATACTTCTGATAGTTTTATTACATATCCTATGAAAGCAATATTTGAATCAACAGCTATTTGGATTTACATTTAAACTGATACTTATTAAATATATATTCATGACTATATCCATGTTGGGTATTGACTTCTGCTAGGAGGCTAGATTTGCAGGAGAAGGAAAATGCCAAGTCTTGTACATGCAAGTGATAGAAAAATACAGACATTCCTATTTCAGGCTGACCTTTAGATCAATGATCTCCTTCTTCTGCCCTAAAGCATCTGGCAACAGGCAGTGCCACAAAACACTATTGCTAACCTTCAGTCTTCAATTCTCCTCTCTTACTATGCCCTACAGTTCAGGTTACACCTACTATCCCCTGAGCCATTAAAAAACTCCTGGATTTTGCCTGTAGGGCATGTATTGTTGATCTTACTTTCCAGTATTTAAAAAGCCAGATGGTAAGGGTAACACTCACTTTCTCTGATGTAGTTTTCTTGGATAAAAATAACTGTCAGTCTACATGGGTTTTAGCAGTAAATAATGAATTTATTCAGTGTTGCAAACAAACCAGACTGAGTTTTAGACAGAGTCAACAGTATCAAAACCTGCCAATTTTTAAAACACTAGCAAATCTGTTTGTCAGCAATGAACTACAGATTGCCAACCTGCCATTTCAAATGAAAAAAACCTCCAACATTCTTGAATAGTGTTAATGAAAGATGGGGGGTATTTTCCCTCTTCTCCATTTTGTTGTCCTTCCTCACTTATTTTGTGGCTACTACTTTATTAGAACCCAAATTTAAAGTTCATCCCAGTATTCATGAAGGATAAATAAATACATACAGTGACAAACTCAAGTACATTATCATCACTCACACTGACAGGAGTTTTGCCTAGAAATTTAACCTTGTTCTGACTAGCCACCAGGCAGCTACATAAAATTAGCGAATAGAACAAATTTTAGACCAGTTTCATATTAAATTGCTTTATAAGAAAAGGTACAGTTTCCCGAGGAGTCTGTTTTGAGTTTTGCTCACATAGGAACATCAAAGCCCAAATAAAATAAAGATGTAGGCTCAGAGAAAGACTCAATTGTTTTTATCATGTCTAGAGTGAGACTGCAGACATGATACAAGATTTCATGAGACAAAATTAAATCAGCTTGGATTAAAGAGGGCAAGGGATGTTATAACAGCCCTGTTCTATAAGCAGAGCAGTACTCTGAGATTTCAGGACAATAATTATGTTTAATAACTGAATGTTTTAACTTTGCTGTTAAGCTTTTATCCAGTGGTGTATGTTCTCCTTATCATTAGGCAACTTCCTGTCAAATCACTTACCCACTATATAAAGTAATTGCTCTGCCATTCTGAGGTATATTTATATGCATAAAGAAAACTGTTGAATTTATTGGAAGTCTGAAAGCACAGGCCCTCAGAGTGAAATACATGTACAGCTGGGAAACAAAAAAATTTAAAAACAACCCCATAAATTAATCAGATAAATTTTTCACACAACTGCCTTCCCAGTCCCCTGTGTATCTCCCTAATATTACTTAACTTAAAAAAATAAAGATAAATACCTAGAAGGCTGTTTGTCCTTATTTTGTTCTAATTTCAACAAACTGGATAGCTAGGATGCAGAGAAATGAAAAAAACTTGTGAAATTGCATAATCTGTGGTAAAATTTGCAGGCTGGTTGACCAGTTACACATTATCCTTTCTTTGGGGGAAGGATTCTGGGAACCTGAATTTCTTACCAAGACAAAAAAAGCAGCCCCATTTTGTGGTAGTATAGGCTATGTGTGACAAGTTTACTTCTGCTGGTGTGTGAGATTGTGCTGTCATGTACTAAATCTAAGTGCTTTGCTTAGAAAAGGCAATTTTAAGGTGTGATTGGGAACCAGTAACTCAAACTGGAGCCTGCTAACCCTCCATCTGAGCTACTGTAGTTGAAAGCCCTGGGTATTCATCTTCCCTTTGCCATGACTCATTACAGATGCCTTTGCTGGGCATCTCTGGCTGCTGAAGGCAAAGTGGGTGGTTAACCCGAGGTCTTTAGGACCTAAAATTAATCACAGTAGTTCCTGGGGTCTACAAGTTCAGTTATGGTAGATAAAGACTGCAGGGCAACCACTGACAAATGGGGCAATGATGACTAAGCTTATCCTCTTGAGCTTTGATTGCTTCTCACTATCTGCTTGGAGCCCAAAGGTGGAATTTTAGCAGAGCTGCTTCTATCCCTACTATTTATCAGAAGAGAATGTTGTTATTGAAATAGTTCACTGATAAGGCTAAAACAGACACAGGACTTCAGGGCTTTTTAAAAAATGTTATTAGCCCACAGGAGCATGAAAGCACAGCTTCAGTACAGAGAACATCAGAATAACAGGGTGAGAATAACAAAGACTGTTCCCCTCCTGACCTCTGAAATTAACTTGATTTTAAATGTGCAATAGTTATTACAATTTCTTCCTAAATAAAGGTTTAAGACAAATAAATAAATAAATAAATAAAAAGAAGTGACCTGAGAGGGGAGAGGCTTTTCCCCTTCCAGGAAAATTGAAAGCCGATAGATTTAACAACATCCTAGCTTGGCTTGCATCTTGGTGTTTGTCTTGTTTTTATTGTAAATAAGAGCTGAGGAAACATAACCTTGTGCAAACCAACTAAAGTTATAAAGAGTAACACTAGGGTTATTTTTAAGTAAAGTCCATCCTCCTGTTATCATTTGTTCTAAACCTTTCAGGGAAGTTCTGTACACGTCACTTTCCTGCTCAGAGGGTGACATGGCTTAACCCCTGCTGGCAACCAGTCACCACACTCACTCCACTGGTGGGATGGAGGACTGAACTGGAAGAGCCAAGGTAGGAAATCTCATGGGTTGAGGTAAAGACAATTTAATAGATAAATCAAAAGCCACACATGGAAGCCAAGCAAAACAAGGAATTTTTCACCATTTCCCACCCGCAGTTAAATTGTTATTTAGAACAAATGAATTGTTATATATGAATTTTTAAACAACCTAGATTTAATTCTTAGGAAATACAGACTGACATTAAAAATACACTTATAGTTGTGTTCATCCTCTGGGTTGTGAATATAGTTTTGTAGGCACAGCTATGCTTTAAGAAAAGATATGATAAGAAAGTTCAGAAAAATCTTACACTGCTTTCTTTTAGACAATGGTTAGAATTCCTATACCAGCCATTTGCAGAATACCCATTTTGTGTGTAGAGCAAGAAAATGACTTCCTGTTTTGATGATTTTTTAACATTATAAGCAGTCTTAGTCACAACATATAAAATTACTTCTGGAATATCTCACAGAATCTCAATTTCCTATGTTATGAAGCTTTACATTGAGGCAGAATTTTTCTTTTCATAGAATCTATATAGAAAAGCAGAGACGTCAATGGAGCATCCCTGTACCCTGCCACGTGGTAGTAAAAGGGATGGTTTTGGTCTTACTTCACACTCCAAAAAAGAGACAAATATCAATAATGATTGCAGTCACGTAAACAGATTGGTATCTTTTTTGAAGAGCCAGTATAATTCTTAAGTTTACATCATTACACAAAGACAGGATCTGTAGAAAATGCCTACACAGAAAAATAACAGTTTTTTTTCACACAGCAGTATGTTTTATCATTTCAGAGCACAGTTTATAGGAGTAGAAAATGCAACTAAGCCTCACACATAGTAAAAGAAACCATGTGGAACACCCTCCTAAACTTCACATGGAGAAAAACAAACCAGGAGAGCATTTAAGCACTACTAGTGTCAAAATGTCAGGTCTTTGATAATGGGTATATGTGGGAAGGTTAGCCACATTTATTTTAATCTTTTTGAAAAACATTTCTAGCCTGCTGAATGAGCATCTTTCTCTCTTTCTCATTGTCAGGAGAGAGAGAAAGGTTATGAGCTGTTTAAGAGTCCAACCAGAGGTTGCCCTTTCTATAATTGGTGCAAAAATCTATTTTAAAAGATGATGTATCTTAGCTGATTATCTTACACTAGCTGATGTAGCTGCTTTTTTTTTTTTTTTAAAGACAGCTTCATGTTTCCAGTAGCCAATTTCCTCTGGAATATCAATTTCTGCAAGCAGGAATAAAACATACATTAAAGTAAATAAAAAGGATGAAACTTTTAGAATTAATTAACCATTACATACTGGTAACAAATTTAAATCTTTACATCCAGATATTATTGTCAAATTCACTTGTTTCACAATTATACCAAATATGTATGTACATACAAAAAGTATGCAACAAATTTTTTTTTTGGTTTTCAGTCAAAGAACTTTTAATAATTTCTAAATGATGCAAGACTAGACCTGATCGGGAAATTTTCAAAGCAAAATCACAATCTTTGAAAATAGAAGCTCTTCAGAAGAAAAGATTACAAAATCTTGTGCCAGAAATAAACACCCCAAGCAACTCCAAGATATTCTTAACCAAACCAGGATGAGACACTATAATGTGCTATTGATGCTCAGTGTATTTTCAGACCATGAAACGCAAACTCTTGGTCCAAATGAGAGACAAGAACTATAGACTCATACAAAGCATGCCTGGAACAATAAGTTCTGTAAAAGGGTTTACATTTTGCATAGAAAAATGACAGATTAATTCAGCCAGACAGGGGAATTAGGCTTGTCCTCTCTTTCACACACACAGACTGAGAGAAAGTGGGGCTTCTCCAAGAACTTTTTCTGTAGTGTGCACTTGACAGCAAACCAGCTCTTTCACCATTTCTACAAAAGTGCTGCAACTAAAGAGCATTAACATCAGGTTCCTTCACTTTTACTAGAGACCACTGTTAAACACACTAAAGATTTCACCAAATTCTTTGTAATCTGGAACACTGTATTTAAAAAATGTATTTTAAAGAGTAAAATTAGAGTTTAAAATTTTTCAACACAAAACCTTCAAACAAAAAATGAAACAAAAGACTGTATTTCTACTCATGTGCTCAGGTAAACATAGCATAAAATTTTAAAAAGAGGCACAAAAAACAAGCACATTTGGATGACATATATTTGCATGTGAATTGTCTAATATGTTTAAATATACTATTAAAAAGTCTATGTTCTCCATGGAAAATTTTGAAATATTTTACTGAAATATTTCCCAGTTCCAGATACTGAACAAGAAAAAGGAGAAAGTAGCACCAGAGAATTAGCCATCAATTGCAATAACGGAACTAATATTGAAAACAATTTAACAGGATCATTCCCATCTTCTCATGTTTCTGTGCCTGTTTTACTCAACAACAGAAAAGTCCAGCATTTCTGTTTCTCTGCTCTTTCTATACCAGACAAATTTAATACAACTTGATTGTTTTCTAACTTCAATAGTTTATATTTCAAATAATATTTACACTGTACATAGACAAAGAAAGGGAGTAGCAGAAACTGATAGCTCACTGAGCAGTAAAGTATGGTCTGAACTAGTTTTATAGATTAAATTTACAGAGAATTAAAAACCTCTCTGGAATGACAATACTGAAGATAGGTTGAAGAAAGACTGTAGGAAGATGCAAGATTCAAGAGTTCTAGACTAAGAATCAGAAGGTTTTTATTGAAATCTCTGACTAAAACACGTACTTCCTATGCAATTGTAACACTTCATGTAAAACGACCAGATGGACGCAAATAATTTCCATATAGCATGTAAGCATTAGAAGCAATTGTCAGAGATGTTACAATATTTTTCTCTTAGAAGGGTGAAAACTTTACATGACACTAAGTACAAAACCATAAAGCACTCAAAGAGAGACATAAAGCAGTCAGATGTCTTAAGTGGATAACTTCCAACAGTGGGATACACAATGCTCCTCCCTACAAACCTGTAGATATGCAGTCTCTGTTGTATTAAGGTGCAAAATGTACTTGGATAGCTCATCTATCAATATCAGCACGTTTTCTCTCCAAACTCCAACTATCATACCTGATTTCCAGGCAAGATTAATATTTTATTAATCCAGACCTTCTTTTTTCTGTATAAAATGAATTCCACAATCCATGTGCCTGCCCAAGTCTCACAGAAAAGCCCAGACACACCTAGACAGTGGTATAGCTTCCAACAATGGATCCTGACTTTTCTTACTAATCATTCTCCTCTCATAATTTTAACTTTTTAACAAATAAAGAATGAAGTGAGGGGGGGAAGGGGGAAAAAAAAAAAGTAAAAAAACACCCAAACACTAAAATTAATTAGCAGAAACATAAAAGGAAACAAAAATTTGCTGACTTTATATCTCTAAATTCAATCAAGGCTGAGAAAAATCATTACTTCAAGAAATACAGTTTAAGTACATTTATGCATGCACTGTTTCTTTTTTGAAAGGTCAATTAAATGCCAAAAATGTAACTAAAAAAGAGAAATTATTTAACATTCAGCAGTCATAGCTTGCCTGTTGGTATACATTACACCTAATTATGTACTTCACACTCATTTCAGAAAAAAAAAATTGTAAAACATTTACAAAATACATTCAGCCTGTTAGTCATAACTAGAATTTCTAAATACTTTCAGAAATACAATTAAGTGGAAATTTACTCTGCTTATTTAAATTGTTTTGATTGCATAAAGATTCGGCAGACAAAATATCTCCAAAGCCCCTGGAATCCACATTGTATCTTGTAAAATACAATTGTGAATGAATAAAACAAACTATCACATATTTATGAGGTTTTTTTTAGTCCTTGAGCTATATCTGCTATTAAAGGATTTAAAAAATAGTAAACGCATTCCTGTGAAGTCTGCTTTATAAGAAGAAAAATGCATACTTTGTAAACTGTGATGCAGCTTCTGGCAAGCTGGCAGGAAATGCTGCAGTAGAAATTACAGACCACCAGGTGTTACACAGTAGTCAATAATACCATCTGTATTCAAAAAATTGTCTCTGCTGTGGTTTTCTACTTGGAAGTACCCCAAAAATCCCTGACCAAAAGATAATCTGATATTGTATAAATTGTCATTTTCAAAGTTACACTGAGTACAAAACTAAGGCCCAGGTTCTCATATTCTCAGTCTCTCCGGGTATCTTCTTTTTGGTCGGCCATGCAGCAAAGTGACATTAAAACAAAAAAAAGGACATTCAAACCTATTCCTAAAGGAATTAAATCAGCACAGCAGCAAGATAGCCCTCAAATGGACCAGCAGAAGCCAATAAGAAGGTAGATACTCATTAGCCAACAAGATAATTCACAACTGTATTTATTTTATTAATTGTAATTTTGTATTCTTGCCATTTTCAGAAGACCATTGTTTCTTTTCTAGTCTTTGTGAAAATAACTGTTCACCTTTTTAGTTTTGTGCTTCTGGAATTAATATGGCATTACCCTAGAAAAAAACCTCTATTATTTTACAGAAAACTAAAGGCAAGAAAATACCTTTAGGTTCTCAAGACAGAACCTTATAACTCCAAAGGCACAACAGTCCCCCAGCCATCTCCCAGTTCCCCAGGAGTGTGATCAGTAGTTCTGTGAGTTCAACTCACATTTGTAGAAGGGTCATCCACAGGCCCCTTGGGCTTACTGCAGAAATTATTCCTAATTCACTGGAGCACAATATTAATTGCAACAGAGTATTTATGACTTCAGCCCTCACAAAAATATATGCATCAATACGCAAAAAGACAAACTTGATTTATGCCTGTGTCTGTGTATGCTTTCCCTTTTCTTCCTCATCTGTTTTCATCTTAGCAGGATAATTAGATAGTTTTATATCACCACTCTGTGTAGGCTGAAGTGCAGACCCACTCTTTATATAGAGTTATCGGAGACAGTAAAATTTTCTGTGGGCACTGTAACAGCAAAAAAGGTCATCCTGTGGATGTGACACCCTTTAGCCCAATGCAAGATGTCTCATTGGCATACCATGGTAGCCCCCATGGTAGCCTTCACAGATATTAGAGCAACAGAGCTCTGTAAAGAAGTCAAAGCCTGAAGTGAGAATCCGTAATACTTGGGGAAGGATTCCTCAGTGCAGGGAGTGAAAATAGTGCCTTGATCATGAATCAGTCATTTTCATTATGCATTACTTGACATCTGTACTCTTCTATGTCTTCATTCTTCCATATCTATGCTCACGATCATCAGTAAACAAGTGACTTATTTTGTCAGCTTGCACACCAATCAAATCCATTTCCATAAGTCACACATGCAGGTTTAGTAGTAAAGGGTGCCTGTGATTTTGAGTTTCCAAAATGTCAAATTGGTATTTGAGCGGACTGACCCTGGCTGGATGTCAGACACCCACCAAAGACGCTCTATCACTCCCCTTCTCAGCTGGACAGGGGAGAGAAAATATAACAAAAGTTCATGAGTTGAGATAAGGTCTGGGAGGTATCACTCAGCAAAAACTGTCATGGGCAAAAGAGATTCAAATTGGAGATATTAACCGAATTTATTACTAACAAAACCAGAGCAGAATAATGAGAAGTAAAATAAATCTTAAAAATACCTTTCTCCTACCTCTCCCTCCTTCCCCCCTCTACCTCCTCCCCCTCAGAGATTCAGGGAGACAAGGAATGGGGGTTTTGGTCAGTTCATCACACACTGTTTCTGCCACTGCTCAGGGAGGGGAGTCCTTTCCTTGCTGCACTGTGGGGTCCCTCCCATGGGAGTCAGTTCTCCTTGAAATTCTCCAATGTGAGTACATCCTACAGGCAACATTTCCCCACAAACTGCTGGAATGTGGGTCACTCTGCCACATGATGCAGTATTTTGATTATATGACATACAAAAATATTCACATACTTCAAGAGAATGCCAGTTAACTAAAACCACACTGTTGGCTATTTCCTACTACAGGTTTCATTAAATAGATTTATACGTATTAAAACTGATTATTCCTAAGGACAGGGCAACCACTTGTATGGGAAATGTTCATCTCCCTTGTACACTCCATTATTAATGTTTTTGCTGCTACTGTCCATTTCTTATTTCATTGCTGTATGCAGTAAATTGTTTTTATCTCAAACCCTCAATCTTTAACTTTTGTGCCTCTAATTCTCCTCTCCAGCCTGCCACAGGGGGAAAGGAAGGGGGACGTGAGCGAGTGACACATGGCTTGGAGAATTTCAGTGGGAACACTAGATTGGGGAATTCCATTTCAAAACAAAGACAAAAAGTTATTTGTATGTCCCTAGTCTAGACTAGTCTTTGGACAAGAAAGGAAACACATGATGCCTCTTAAAAAGCAGAACATCTCAACAAACAAAATAGTCAAAAATTAAGAGGCTGACAAACAAAGAGAAAATATTATTGCATATTTCATATCATTCATCAAGCAATTTCTTTAGAATTATACAACATATAAGATCTCGGGTATAAATAAGCTCTACTACCAGATAAAGAACACTTCTTTAAAAGTTCACTTGCATAAATGAAGAGACACTAAAATTCAATTAAATTTACTGAAATGATGATTCCTATTTTAGCATGAAGATCTTAAAAAAAATCCATGCAATAAAATGTATTTTGTAAGTGCATTTGATGTTTTACAGTTTGCCTCAGTATATCAATACACATTCATCAGTCAGTAAGTGTACACTCTGAAATGTCAGTATAGCTTTTAACTTTCCTCTGCTACAAACCCACATTTTTCTGTTTTTCCTGCACAAGTCTATTTGTCCTTCTTCCTAAGGGAATCTCATGATCCAGTGAGTCTGAGATTCTTCCTTTTCCTCACACTGATAAAATATAGAGTTTCCACAAATAAATATAGAGTATATTTTGCCTTTAGGAAATTCACTGCTACCCTTAAAGATGTAAACAGTCATAAGAAAAAAAATACCTTATTAATGGAAAGTAATTAATTTCAGGTGCAAGCAATGCATTTACTACTTTGTTTTTTCAGCTGTTGACTGCACATTGGAAAGAGCTGAGAGCTTTTCCTTACAATATCTGTAGATATTGCAGGATTGCAATAATTAGTTAGAATAGCTTGGTATTTACAGTTAGTCCTCACAATCAAAGATAATCTTATCTGGTCACTACTTTTGGAAAATCATAATTGAAGTGCAGAAGTCGACTTCTGCGCAATTTGTGTACACAATGCACTTTATCTAAGAAACTTCACATTTAGGTGGCTTTAGTGGCTTGCCAGATAATTATCATAATACTATCCCACCACTTTGCGACAATGCTACACACTTTGCAAAGAGCTAGATGTAATAAGTCTTCAGATAATGCATGATTAGACAATTAGACAAATTTGTCTTCTGTATTTTAAAAATATTGTTTAAAAAATTTGGCACCAGCATATATATTTTTTATTCAACAACAATTTGTTTCCAGTATGGCTTAGACTTACACAGTTAGTCATTCTAAGCATTCAGCCTCTCCTACCTTGGGCTCCTGGCTGGATGAGCAGTTACTCTGCATTGCCTCTGATCCCTGACCAAATGGACACCTTTATATTTGTAAGGAGGACAGCTTAAAGCAACATCTGTCTAGTATGGCAATATTACTTACAGCCTCCTGTTAAAGATTTTGATTTTTCCAAGCAAACCTAAGGTGACATGAAATTACAGTAGTGTTTCCAGTCAAATAATTCAGAATAAGAAGAATGTCTCATTTCTGTGACTATCTGTCATTTGCTATCATTATATCCATCTTCCTATTGCCACCATTTCCTGATACAAAATTATTATTCCCATTACAAATTTGCCACTATTTTTCAGGTAGTGCTCTAATGTACCGATGCCACAGGCACATAGATAGTTAACGTGCTGGAAATGTGAGGGATAATGACATTCCATGCAAGCTCTTAAGCCACAAGAAAGGCATAAGCTGTTTACAAGGAGCTAAGGGCAACAGAGAAGATTATTCCCCAACAAATTAAGCAAGCAGTTTCTATTCTAGCCTTGATTCTCCTAGGTAAGCACAGACAATCACAGCTTCTATGTATATTGGTTATCTTGCTGTGTCATGTTCCTTTTCTATAGAACACAGACAGGATTTCTTAATGATTTACAGGTTAAGCAACAAAAGTCACTCAGATAGAACTGCAGTGCCATGCAAGACATTAATGTAATGTGTTTAATGTGCTGGATTATGTCTCCAAATGAGTCACATGTGTCTCCAGCCCCTGCTATCAGCCATGAGCAGGACTATATTTTGCCATAATAATCAGTGATACAGTTACCTGCCAACCCCATCAACTCCCAGAGGCATCAGAAATTTGGATTCCAGAACAAGATCCCATATTTATTAAACAAGGCTCTGTTGCAGGTAATATTCTAGCCCTGTGATATATTAAAGAGGCACAGACAATTTCAGGAAACAAAAGCACTGTTGAATGTTGGGGGGTTTTTCACTGTTGTTAATTAGTCTGAGATTAGACTGGCTTTTACTTCATTGTTTACAATTTCCAGCTGCTTATCAAATACATACGGCACATGAATTCCAACCTGTGGATTGCTTATAAATGGTTGACTGTAACAATTTCAGTTTAAATAGGTTTTATGCTCATGAATATTCAGTCATTTGTTTTTTCTACATCATGTTGTTTCCTTTCCTGTCTGGGTGACATAATAATTTGAAATGGTTCTGCTTTCTTTCACATCTAATGCTATTTTACACACAAAACTTGGATATGCACCCAAAAGTGCATTTTCTTGAATAAATTTCCCTGCATAAATATGTGTATGGGGGAGGGGGAAGGCTAATTAAAAAGCCAATATACACAGTCAAGCCCAGATTGTATTGGGAAGGCAAGGAAATTGCTCCCTTGCTGCACACTGGGAAGTGATCTAAAAATGGAAACTGCTGTGCTACTCTGTTAATGGAACAGGTTACAGCACAATTCAAGACCTTGCTCTCTCATTCAGAAATGACTATGGACTGAATGAGAAAATTATCTCTTTCTCCAAAATGCACATATAGAAAGTGATTTACTTTCTGTCCTTCATTACCAACAGGTATGGATCCCACTTAAATCTGCCCAAACCTAAGATAATCAGATTGGAAAATGCTGGGAGAGTGCAGGCTCACAGCCTACCATGTTAATGCAAAGCTTAGACTGTTTTTCCCAGTGGATCAATTTACATTTATCTGAATTAGATTTTGCCTAACATTTCACTCATGCATGGATCTTGTAAAGCCCTTCTATGAGCCTGTGCTGCCTGCCACTGACCCCCTCAGTACCTTGAACAGCACAATGTCGTCTGCACACTTTGTCACTTGTCTCTGACCAAGTCAAGCATCTGTTTATCTTTCAGCCAATGATTTATTCATGTCATGATCTTTCCTCTTGCCCCATCAATGCTTAAAAGCTCTAGGAGAATGTTTGCCTTTTGGAAACTTCAGTACATTATTTAAACAGACCAAATCATCCCATTGATATGCTTGCTACTGCTTTGAAAGCATATCAAGAAGCCGTAAAAAGGCATAACCTCTGCCAACAGAGCTATGCTGAAATCTGCCCTTCACTAAAGCTTCTGCTGATCTGCCCAGTACAGGATTCAGAATAGCCAATCAATGTTTGCCCACTTTGCTCCCACCAACAGTTTTGTATTTAGGATGTAAGAGTTGCCATTCTTCTGTCTCTGAATACCAGGGCAGTTCCAAAGGCAGCCTACAAGTATGAGGGTCTTCATGCTTAAGTAGTGCTTGAACTAGTAGGTGAATATTAACCAATCTGATTATTTTGGGGGGCTCCTTCTATCCAATTGTACCACACCTTCTTCTGCAGTGAGTATGTTTTAAACATATCCAATGCAGACTCCTTTTTTTCCTGTGTTAAAGTCTTACAGAGTGTGAAGCTTTTTGCTTCTTCTACAATGAACATCAATGCATAAAATTGCTGGAGCTTCCCTGAAATGGCCTCATGCTCTTTGAGTGCTCCTTCTATAATCTGGCTGTCACAGTACAGGCTGGTTTCCTTCTGTCAGGTTTATTTTCCAAATACACTGGAAAAATTATTTTGTTCTAGTTTTGCTCCTTTAGCCAATTTTTTCTCACTTCTCCTTGACTTGCAGAATAATATTTTATATTCAAGCTGCCAGTCTTTATGATATTCATTTTTTTCTATTTATATATATTTGCATTTATTTTATTCCTATGATAGGTGTCAGACACAACCATTTACAGAGCCCTTGCCAATGATCACAATGATAGTAAATATACGGGTCTGTGATAAACTATGCATTACAAAAGCATCCTGACCAGTTCTGTAAAATGAGAATTTCATCTTCTTTGTAGTTATTATCATTTCAGATGATCACCAAAAGGAGCACCCTAAGCTATTTTCTTTCTTTCTGCATATAGAAATATTTTCATAATCCTGGCAATAGACTTCCCCAATAAGTCTGGACCACCCAAATCCAGGTCACTCATGCACTGTGGAAAGAAGACATACAAGCATAGATGGCTGTATATAGATATCTGATTCCCATTAACACAAGCTAACAGAAGCACAGCAATTGCTTTAACTAGATTGCCAAAGTTTAGCTCAATTCTGGTTTCACCAATGTTGGCAGCAGTGCAATTCTCACCTAAGTCAAGCCATTTATTCAGTGTATCAAGAGAGGTTACAAAGCCAAAATGTGTCTACCAGAATTTTGAAAATTTTTCTTTTTATGCTTTAAAAATAAGTAATGAAAGCCAGATATATTTTGCCCAATAAAAAGAATATTCTCTTGTATGAGAAAGAGTAAAGGCATCAGTTCTGTTCAAAATGACTGTTTCTACAAATTTTTCAATGACATGTATATCTGAGGCATACTTGGAAATGCACTAGTTATATGTTTATGTATTCACTCCATAAAGGGTTCAGAATTCTGTCAGATTTTGCACTGCATATAATAGCAACTGGCATGATGTCACCACCCAGTTGGTTAAAACAAAAGGAAAGGGCTGTTTTTATTCATTAGCAATTGTGTCCTTTAATGACAATGCATTCATTTCCCAGTTTTGTATAGCATCTTGTGATTTTTTAGTAACTATGGCAACAATTCATTTTCGTTTGAATAAAAATGTGTTGTAATGCCATGCAACTTGCTGGCATATAAATTAAGGCTGCCTGCTGGAACTAGGAAGCCAGAACTCAGTTTTCCCACTTTGTTTTAAATTCACATGTTCACTCTTGGTGAAGAAAGTGCCTGTCTTTGTTGAGGAAAAAAAAAAGTATTTGTCCTGAGTGGGTGGAAAAGGTCATTCAGTTCAGTGCACAAAGCACAGGTGCTGATGACTGCTGACCGAGGAGTGAGTCAGTCAGGCTGAGCAAAGAAAATACTGGAATTACCTTTTACTAAGCTATGGCAACAATACCAGACAAGAGGGGAAAAAAAAAGAAAAAAAAAAAAAAAGAGGATGAGACTTGAAGCCACAGCTGAATCTTACCTGCATCCCAGAGACAGCAGCTGAACTCCCAGTCATCAGGACACATTTCAGCAGCTCTGGCCTGGGCTGTAGTGTGCAGAATCACTGATGCAATGCTCCAGACCTGACTGCCCTGCTGTCATTCTTCTGGCCACTTAACCTCAACCCTTAGAAAATGCCTGCTAGCACCAAATTCCTCTAAAAATAAAATCCCTTTTATTACTGCATTTTCAGGCTCACATATTCCAATGGATTAAAGCATCACAACAATAGGTTTTTCTCTTCCTAATTCACTCCCATTTATTTCTCCTCTTTTTATTTCTTAAAAAAGAAGGAGATTTTTATTCAAGTCAGTTAATGTTAGAGGGTACAATTTTACTTCTACTTGTATTGTGGCAGTTGTTTGCATTTCCAGTATACCTGAAATTTCAAGTACACCCTCGGTTACTTGGGCCCTGTACTGGTTTCTCATCAGTATAACACAGAATGGTAGAATAAGTCAGGTTGGAAGGCATTTCAGGATACCCTCTAGTGTAACCTGCCACTCAGAGTGGAGAGTCAAATTTATTTCAGACCAGATTGCTCAATCCAATTTCAACAGCATTCCTCCCGGGTATAGAGGAAAGAAGAAACTGCCTGCAGCAAAAGTAATAAATTGATAATTTGATGAAGGACATTGAAAACCAAGGTTAACATAATACCCATATTTCTTCTTAATCCAAACAGCAGTTTATCTTGAAATATTATCTCCAGAATTACTTTCAGAATTCCCTATCCAACCCCTGTACTAAGTTTCATGGCATTACTTCTCCAGATAAAGTTCAGTATGTGTATAAATTTCGTGTGAATTGAAACCTGAAAGATATCCTTTGATTTTTACAAGACATAATTACAGCATTATCTTCCCAAGCATTAATTAATAATAAATGCTTTATTCATCAGGAAGATAAAGCAAGCACATTTTTGCACATCCCACCAGTTCCAGGATCCAAATTCTATTAAAAAAGCTTAGGACTAGCACATCTTCATTTCCAGATGCTTAAGTCTCTTAAGAGAAGAATTGATGCAGCAGGATGTTTTAGTATTATTACTTTTCAGATTAAAGTAAGACAAGTATCTCAGTTAGATTTCCTTTTCTATGATATATTTTACATTAGCTTTTCATTTTAGAGGAAGAAACCCAAACACCAACGTTTCAGTAAATTATTTCAACACAGCTAGACAAAAGATTAGCTCTCAAAAAGAGCAGCAGTAGTTTCCAAGCTACATTTTCATTATGTTAGGTTGAGGCTGAAGACAACCACAATAATTATTTCCTGAATTTTAGATTCTGGTGTAATTGTTCGGTGGAGATGTACTTATAATAGGTCAATGAAAGGTAAATGACACACAAGTGAATTTTAGGAAGGCCAATGATGGTTTAAGCCAATTTTGATAGATCTGCTAATCTATGTGCTGTACTCTTGGGGAGAGCTTTGACTTGAACAAGTTTTCATCAGAGTCAGAAGTCACTGCTTCAGTGATTCTGTCTTAAATCTTACAAAGCTCAGTGGAAATAATATCAAATGCAGCATCCATTGCTTCAATTCACAGGAAAATGCCAAAGCAAGGAGAATTTTGCCCACCAAGCATCTGGGTGAAATAAGAGCTAAAAACTTTCCTCTATTTTCCCTCAGTGGGGCATGACAGCAGATAAAATGCAATTTCCAGTTACAAGACTTCATCAAAAAAGAAAAAGCAAAAGCAGGAGAGAGATCATGGAGAAATTTTGAAAAAGCATAGGGATCCTATGAACACGGAGGAATCTTATCTCCTGTTCCCAAAGGTCAAAATGCCCAAACTTGACACCACTCCCAAAAAAACTGTCTCCCCATGAGAAAAGTTTTCTCATGCAGTCTGTGTGTACATGTCAACAAATATAACCTTCACTCCTTATCGTTTTGTTTCTGAGAAGGAGCTAGTCAGTGAAAATCTCCAGCGGCAGCTGGAGATTGGGCTTAATAGTTAAATCGTGTATTTCTATCTTTTGCAGCAGACTGAGGAGAGTGCTCCAATATATCAGTTTCTTCTGTGGAGTGAAAGAAGCAAAGTTTCATATCAAAAGTATGACCATCACTGCCTGAAAATGGAAAATGTTACTCTCCATCCAGGTTTTTTTTCAAATTCAAATTGTCCAATGGAATTTGTGCAGATGCATAATTCATGCACAATGAGTTAAAGGATATTTTAGGATTATATGTTAGTGCTCAGAATACCTTTCCTATCACCTGATCATTCCCTACAGGCTATGTTATGTCATAGTATCAGTCATTTCCTTAGACAAAATATTATATGAAGAGAAATAAGAGCTAAACATGATAAGGTTATCTATACTATTAGTCAAGATTCAACAATGTTACCAGCATTTAAATTTGGAGCTTTTAAATTCGGAAAAGACATATAAATCATTTTGGCTATGGTAGGGAAAACCCATGACCCAAACCTCAAAACAAAGTTGTAAGTGGCAAGACAAGACAATGAAGGGAAAGTCTGGTTAATAGTTGATGCAGGGAAGATTGTCTAAAAAACAGGATTAAGCAGGCTTTGAAAATCTTTCTAGGATTCAAAGCTCAAAACTGCAAGTACACATTAAATTGAATCAATTAGAAACACCATTAATTTCCTTTTTTAATTATATCCACTTAGGACATCTGATTTACATAGTTTGTTCAATACCTTTCCTTCTGAATCACAGTTTTTTCACTGAACATGAGTATAAAAGACAAGAAATAAAGCCAGTACTTGCACCTTCAGGACTGCAATCTCAACTTACATAAGATTCCCATTGATGTAAGCAAGCATAAGGTGAAATACAACCTTCAGCACATTTCAGCATCTACCAGTAGGACTTACAGTTCAGAGGGGGAGGAGCTGAAACTAAAACATGATCTAACCAGGAAAGAAAAGCCAAAACCACAAAATCTATTATTGACTCATGCCTCAGAAAAATACTCCAAGATCTTCTGCATCAATATGTGATTGGATCAGTCATTTTATTATTCTGAACACAGTCAAGATCTATAGGTCAGGAATAAGAATGTTTGCTTTATGTTTTCTTGAGAGGTGAGACTTCTTAACTGAATGTTACACTTAATCATTTCCAAATCCCAGGCTATATCTGCTGATCCCTGTTTCGATTTAAAATAAAATTCATTTTCCGGTTTGCTGCATGACTTTTATTTCAGATTTGACTTAGAGATTTATGAACGTGATATAGCTTTTCTTGCTGAACACTTGAACAATCTTGGTCCCTGTGGTGATTTCCACATAGCTGCAAGTGGAAAGAAGCACTCACTACTGTAAAATGATATGACATCCCTACTTCAAAAGCCAAAACAAATTTTTGAAGGCTGAAGTGTTCAGTTGCAGGAGGGATGAAAACCCAAGGGGATCTAGACCTTTCAGTATTGTGAAAAGTCGATGCCAGTTTTCAATTCATAGCTTCTTAATTGAGAAACAGAGAGAATCTGGGCACAAAATGAATCATTCCCTGTGCGGAAAGGGGGAGACAGGGAGGTTATTGATTGAACCCACTGTTTCTCCTGCCACAACTCACTTAAATTTTACTTTGACTCAGAGTAAAATGATTTCTCCTGAAGATAACTGCTCTGCTCTGCACTGCACCATTTACCACAGAGGGTAAATATGTAGCAAATGGACCACAGGATTCCAAAGTCAGAGTTGGGCACAGGACAGCACAGCACACCAGCATGATCCCTTGCAGCATGGCATCTCTACTGCCACACACCCTTAAGGGGTAATGGCTTAGGCAATGGCTTAGGCTGACTATCTGCACACCGAAAATGTTTGGTACCTCAGCTTGCAGTACCCTTCCCAATGCAAGTGTCAAATGCAGCGGAGATGATATTTTCTATTCACTCCAGTACCTGAGTACAGGTTGAAGCACAAAACGGTCTGGAGCAAAGGCAAACTCAAACCATGATGCTGAGATCCGCTGCTCTGGTTGCTTACTTAACCCTTGGGTTTGGGGGTTTTTAATGCCTAGACACATACTGGTTTTTACAGAGACAAATTTAGTCAGTGTACAGCTCACATGTGGGATAAATACACTCAGAGCACCCCACAAGCCTGTTTATTGTGCTGTACCAAGATTCCCATGGGAGCAACCCACATCTCCAACCCTGCTTACCTTCCAGTGCAAAGCCTCCACAAAAAAATACACATACTATGTATAGCATGTATCTGTTTAATACACATGGAACTGTAGAAATTATGTGGGAGTTTGGAGTACAAAAAATGGAAATTGAAAGCCAAATTACTTTTTTTAAATGGGATTCGGTGCCTAATACCATGAGGACAGCATAGTAAGGGGCAGGTTTTTTGTTTGTTTTGTGTGTTTTGATATTCAGTGTCTGAAATCATTAAGGGAGTCTGTTAACTCAGATCTCTCTAAAACACGCTAGCAGCCCAATCAAACATTAAGGCACTTCAATGATATTTAACATCATACCTACTTGCACTTATACTTTTAGCTTGGACTCAGATGTCTTAAAAAGTGACAGAAGGAGCAAATTAAAAGAAATAAAAATTATACACCAAAAATTAATTTGGAGGCAAATTGACAAATAGAAAAGACAAATATGTGTGATTCAGATCTAGGTTTAGCTGGAAAATACATAACTTTCAGATTATCAGGCAGCCCAAAACAGTGAAATCAATGTTCAAAGTTTAAAAATAGATTAAATTACTAATGAATAACCAAACTACATCTTCACACACGAAGCATTTGAAGGCTATGTATGTTGGAGATAGGTGTACTTTAGTTTTCAGATTTTGTACTTTACAAGAAAATAAAATGGGATATTAATCACTAATTCCCTGATTAATATAATGTGCTCACATTTTAATAAGCCAGTTGAAAATTTTACCTCATTTACAGTTCTGCTTTGCAAAGCACTTCCCAAATAATTAATTTCAAGCAACTTACTTCATTCTACCAGTATCTTCTTGACTATCTAGCATTGCTCATATACTCAATTTCCAGAGCATTTCACTTCAAAATGAGATGAACAAAAGTGTGACTCATGTACACCTAGAAGCGCTGAACCATTTGGCACTTCCTTTATCACAAAGCAAAATCAATGTGCTGAAAACCACTCTTGTATTACTTCACCTTGTTCACAGTATTGCAAATTCTTCTTGTTTCCACAAAAAAAGTAACAACAATAACGTAAGAGAAAGAACCATTTATTCAGTTTTACATCTTCAAATATTCTGCAACCATTAATAGTCAGAAAATCTTTTGGTTAGAAAGTACTTCCAGCACTTGATCTAAAATTGAAGAAAATAGCCCCATCAATCCTAGATATGAGGATGTCTCCACAAATTTAAAAGTATTTGCTTCATTTTGTATGTGACGAAGGAATATTATATTAGCCTCTTTTTACTGCAAAGCACTGAGACATGAGTTCTAGAATTCAAGGTACTGCAGGTTAGAAACCAAATCAGTCTGGGCTCCTGGTTTAAAATGGAGATAAACTGGCCAGTCCAGAAGGCAGTTCACATCTTCAGTTATCTGAGCTGTAATCTGAAAATGTTATAGTCCTTCACTAATTTTACCAGTAACTTATTGCAACAAAGACACTTAGGTTCAGTGTTTTAAGTTCACAGTGGATGAATAAAAGCCATATCACATGTTTGGCAGAAGAGCAAAAGATGGTTCAGCATCTTCCAAGACCTAGCCTAGGGCTACAAAAGCATCATGGAAAGTGATCATTTATACCTCATTTGGAAATCCTTCCCAGCATAACTTAATTATTCACTAAAGCATAGAGCTAAAGGCTTTCTTGTGGCAGCAAGGACTGGACAGCTGAGCAGTCTTCCCCTCACAGCTTACCTAACCCTCAGACACCAAAGGAATGTTGATCCAGGCCTCTCAACATTAAGTGACTCCTTACACCACCCTATTTTGCAAAGCCTTCTGACTCTTCATCAGTATGTTTTTGAACATGGGAACAGTAACAACAATAACAATTCAACCCATAAATTTTTTTAGCAGTGATAAATATAGGCCCTCAAATCTGAAAGGGTCAGATGAAAACATTCTGATATTTCTCTCATTTGCTCTGCCTGCCATTCAAAAATTTTAAGATAAGCTGGATCAATGAGCAGGGTTGGACTAGTGAAGATTGATACAAAAATGGCAGCTAACAGCTTATGTATGTGACAACAGGGATAATCTTTGTGATGCATGAGACAAGTAAAGGAAATCTTAGGGAACAGACCAGCTGCAGAGGATCAGATGACTTTCTCAAATACTTGTTTTAACCCAGATCAAAATCTGATATTCTCTTTGCACTATATTTTCCCAAGCAATTTGAATGAATAAGTGTTTCATGCAGGCATTTGTATCATCTGTCCATATGTGAAAAGTCTTGACCTATCCTTTCTTGACAAGGATGTGTTACCTGCAAGCTGCATTAAGACTTATTAAGCTAAAATATGAGTTGAAGTAAAGAACAAAATTATATCAGGAAAAACAGAGAGAATAAAAGTGCGGTAATAACATTAACCAAAAACTGTAGCAACGCCAGGACTGTCTCACTTTATGAAAATAGTCTCTTACTTTAAGGGGCTGATCAGTGTAGGATAGCAGCACTTATCCCAGACCTTAGATTTTAGCCCCCAGCCATGTATGGATGAAGAAAACAGAACTGAAAATGTATTTTTAAAGATTACCACCAAAGGCACCTCATAAATACAAAGTGCAAACTCTATAGAAGCAGTAATTCTGCTGCTAATGCCATGGTTCCTGAGGTGGCCTCATTATTTTTCTCTTATACTGTAGAAATACATTAAGCATCATTATCAAAGATATTTGTACCAAAGTTTTTTTTTTAAGTTTTTGGGTTTTTTCAAATGGAGAGAATCAAGATCATACAAAAACATTTCTCAAGAATAGGACAAGATGTGTTTAGAGCTCTATTTAGAGTGGTGTTATTTTACACTCAGTGTGTCTTTTGATAAAAACATTTTGAAAGACTTTTGAAGACAAAGCACAAAACCGAACCAGAAGATCCAGGTACTCAGGCAGCAAATAGGGTTCTCCAGGTGCTATTGCAGTGCATTGCAGCTGCTACTACCATAACACAAAATTTGTCTGAAAGATAATGAAGGGCTCACTCAAAAGATAATGAACAACAACTCCTTGGTATTTTATCAGATAACACAGGTAAACAAACACAAAGTTTAAAAGATTTTTAGGTCCCAATAGCACAATCAAAGCCGAGCCCACCTGAACCCTCCATCCATGGACTGTCCCTTTTCTTACAACTTAGTACTCTGCCTAGCACAAAGAGGACCCGTGGTTCACATGTGCTTTTGGTTCATAACCCAACAGTTCAGTAAAAATAAGGGCCAGGCAGCACACCAGCACCACACCAAGAAAGGGCACTTGTTTAACAGTAGGATTTTGTATTTTATGGAGCTTTGCTTCTGGCTTCCCTGTTAAGGGTAAGATGAGTTTCGTGCTTAAAATGGGAATTCCAGATCTTTGCAATGCATCGAGGCATTCTTTTGTCTAGTTTTAAAGCACTTACATTAAGTATCCCTGAATATAAACGAATCTTCTGAGAGTACAAAAATCTTCTGAGAGTACAGAAATAAAATTAGTTTAAAAATATTTCCTTTAAAACCTTTAAAAAATCTCCTATATAATTTATTTTTACCTTAAATGTTCCAAGATTTCAGTTCTCCCTGGCATGTATGAAAACCAGTTCCTGTGGATTAGATTGGCATTTAAACAGGCATTCTACAACCTAAGAAAAGAAATTTGATTCCAAAACCACCAAATAATTTAACCCATATGATAATCCCAACAATCATAGTGCTTACAAGCCTCTTGTACTTTATTTTTCAGTGCACAAAAGGTAAACACAGGCTAAAATTTCAGAAAATGCTTGGGTTTTTAAAAAGTCTGATTTTGGGCAGCTCTCCAGTAAAAGAACATAGATTTAACTTCTGGAATTGTTAGTACGGTTTTGCATAAGTGTTTTTTTTTTTTTACCCCATCAGTCTCAGAGACTTTTAACCAAATATCTTTTACTATCTCTGTTTCCTACTCCTCCTTACTTTGGGGTGGGATAGCTACTGTCCTGTTTCTTCCCACTGAAACTAAAATACATCCATTCTGAAAAAGGTCCAACATTTTGCAAATCTCTTCTAAGGATTTAATTGTATTCTTATTGCTGCTTACTGGGATCAAAGCTTTCAATTCTGAAGAAAAGCAGAAAAATGAATTGTCAATCACAAGTATTTCTTTGCTTAAGCAATTCTTTTAAACAGATCTAGTCCACAGAGATGGTAGGAAGTAAAGAGTAACAGGAGGTGCACAAGAGTGCTGGGAAATGTGTGAGAGCAGGTGAAGCAATGGAAACCCTTTATACATTCCAGCATCCTCACCTTCCTCTCATGAGGAAGAAAGCAAACACAGATTAAATGTATGGTTATTATGTTTGTAATGTACAGCTCTTGAAGAGCAGAAAACAGACAACAGAGTAAATTTCAGACACATCTGCTCCACCTGCAAATTATTAGATACATCACATGTTAGCACTCTCCTTATTTTGCAGTGATTAGTGTAATAACCTTCACTTAAAAATCAAAATCAAGGAAAAGCAAGGTAATTCCCAATAGGGATTTTTCTTTTTCATTAAATCTGCCTGCAAGAGGTCCATAGGAGAGAGACTTGATTCAGAAAACTACTGGACAATAGATAAAGCACTTGTTTTTTTTCTGGTGGACAAAAAAAAGAGAAAGACAAAAATGAATGTATTCACTATAGCCATGCAGGAGAGATTAGAACAGTCCCTATGGCCTCCTTTCCCACTTTCTCTATCACTGAAAATAAACCACTTTTATTTCTGCAACAATCTCTCACTTTCTACTTAGCCATTCAGTGGGGGGAAAAAAACACACAAGAATTTCAGTAGAAATACCTGTCTGAGATTTGTGGGCATTGGAACAGCAGAGTCTGCACACATTTCTGAGTCTCTGAGGTACTGATTCTCATACTGATTAATCCATAAAGCTTGCATGAATCAACACTTCTCCAGTTGTGTGCTGGCACCAGCTAACATTGTAAAAATGATACTAGAAATCAGGAAAGCTCTAATAAGCAAAAGTTCACATGGAATTCCCATGTGAGGTCCTTACCCCAGACAGCCAGCTGATTTAAAAATTCTTCTTGCAGATATGCAGATGAAATTCTGTACCATGAGTGCTTTTCAATTAGGTCAGAAAAAAAATCTGCAAAAGAGGAGGTAATAAAATATTTCCATTTCTAACATTTTCATTGCAACTTGTTTCTAATTAGACTACAAGTTCTGTTACGGAAAATGTACAAAGATAGTAAGTCATGATCAGAAAATAACATTAGTTTGGGGAAACACACTCATCAGCTCTTTAGCTATAAAGCCTTTCCATCTTGCTCATTGTAGGGAAGGCAAGGTCCCTGTTTGGAGAGAGCTATTCATTACCATATAAAACAGAGAACCTTCCACTGCACCAGCTAACATTTGAATTTCCTTCAGTGACTTTCTCCCACAGTAAATCAAACTTTTGCTTCTGATCAGTGCTTTTACCTTGTGCTTCCGAGCAGTCAGTCATAACTACATTCAAAAGCTGCCTCATAAATGTTGCCTATTTAACTTATTACACTGAAAACACACATCACAGGGCACTCCCCGTTTTACAGTTATGGACAGAATTCATGTTCAATGAATAAATAAACTAAGAAAATTATCTTCCAGAATTTGGGAAACATTTACAAATGTGAAATACAGGAAAAAATGTTTTAGACTGAATTTAATATTTACCTTTACATCTGCCAAGCAAAATGCCACATAAAAAAAAAAAAAAAAAACAAAAAAAAAACCAAGAAAAACACCAAAACTTAAAAAGGCTCAATAATGAGAAGATAGTTTGGAAAGGAAAGCATAGGCAAGGAAGCCTGAAAATAAAATTTTGAAAACACACTAACACTATCCACTTAGGGATAGTCTCATCTGGAGAGGATGAGACACTTGCCCATGCATAAGTATCTATTACCCTTTCACATGCTTTTAGGGCTTTTGGCTTGACCTTCAGGTGACACACCAGAACAGCAAGAGTCTCCCATTCATCTTGTGTGATATTTCACAGCTCTTCACAGAGGTCTTGGATACCCTGAGGGCATCCTCATGTGGTGCTGGACACTTCCATGCAGGCAATGAATTGCAGTCAGTGTCAGATCTTGCAGTGCCATGACATAGTCTCACTCTCTGCACACTTTCTATGATTAAAAGTGTCTAAAACCAGTCTAAATAATCTGCCTTCAGGAGCCAAGAACAGTGAACTGCTCAAAGACTTAATTGTCCTCTTAGTGATGGGAATAATTGAAATGTTCTTCCTCCTCATGCTGAAAATTTTTTGACCGAAAACCATAAAAACTATTACTCATTGCCTTAGGAAGGCCTGAGTCTGTTTAAGTCTTCATTGGAGTCCTCAAATTCTCAAAATATAGCAGGAAGTCTCAAGCAGCTTCTTACTCAATTGAAACATAAATATTTTTTCCATGATCAGATTTTTTTTTTTAATAAGTCTAGTGGGATGCCAATTCAGAAATAAATATTGATCCACTCTATAGAAGTTCACAGTAGTCATAAATTAACAATTTTATTAGCGAAATAGAGTTGGATTTTAATTCATGGGGGTGCTGAGAAGGTTGTCAAATGGCAATGATAAAATTTTAATATCTCATTAGTGGAAAAAACATAGTGTACTTTAAACTCATAAAAAACCTAAGTTTTTCTCTCATTAGTTAAATTTTTTGTATGGAAGTTTTTCTTCCTAATACCATTAAAGAATAAAGAAAATAGAACAGTGACCCAATCTTCTCCTGGCATTTTCCTATTATCACTAATCCAGGATACCATTACACAGGTACCTCAAAAGCAATAAAGGAAAGCACATCACTGTGTCTGTACCTCTGCACAGTGCTCCTCTTCACATGGACTCTGGGTTTCTCTTAAAAGAAATCAAAGAGGTCATTTAACTGCAAGAAATTTGTCTGATTATGAATTATCTTGATGTAGATCAGGAATAGGACCACTTTTCCCTTTTTCAAAATGTTTTCAAATTTACCAATCATAAGATAATCTCTTTGAAGAGTTTTCCCTTCTCGGGAATGTTGAAGGTGGTCAGAAATGACACAGAAAAGGTCACTTACAGAAATGGCTCAGCAGCTTTGAACATGCTCATCCTTGTGCATCTCTTTTTAACTTCTGAATTTACTTCATTATCACAAAATTACCAAGTAACTGTCAAAAGACTATTGTTTATATTGGATAGCTTAAAAAGATTACCCCGATTTTAATCAGCCTCTCACTTCCATCTGAATATTGACTCTGTGCAGATTTTGAAAATAATGGCACAGAATCGCAGAGCTATCATCAAGGTACAGGTTCCACTCATTTTAGTTTCAGGATACTTAGCAGTAATGAAGGATGCTGGAATTCTGCAGAATCTTATCCTGTTAATAACTGTTTACCAGAAAAACAAGACCATTTTAAAGCTTAAAGATGGTTTGACATATTGGATGAAATTACAATGGCTCTGTTATCTCTGCTATCCAATATTTTCTTCCCATGCATTTTCACACAAATAAATAAAAGGCATAAAATCAGTAGTAAGGACTGAATAAAGGATTTAGTTAGCAGGGACAAAATAATTCTGAAATGAAAATATAACTTTTTTTAAAGTTAAGGTTCCTGTGTTTCTCTAAGTGACACTTTTGCATTTAAAAAAATAAGAAAACTGGATGATGAAAATGAATTGCATGAATTTTCTTCCTTTAAAGGCAACAACTAAACAACACATGCTACCTCAGTCCTCCCCATGCTAATTGAAAATAATGGTTAGAAAAACTGTATGCATCCTAATTAGGAAATAACAGCCATCTCACATGAGATATTAGACAGATAAAAATAGGGTCTATGACAGCCTAAGCTTCACAGGTAAATATTATTGTAAAAGACACTTTGTGTGTAACAGAACACCTACTTAGAGTATCAAAAAATTCCAACTAACAAAACAAGTGACAGGTGTTCACTACTAAGGAGACATTCAGGGTTAAATCATATGAAATAGAGAGAAAGCATTGCAAATGCACAGGTAGAGTTTACTTGGCTGGACATAGCTGTCAGTTATGAGACTGCAGAGAAATGTAGAGTTGTCTGATGGAGACTGCAGAGAATTGTTTATTTTTCTCAATAAACCATTTTATATGCATAGGATCACACAGTACAGAGCATGCATTCATCAGCAAGCAAACTCCCAGCTCTCACAAAACAATTTACCAGGATGCTGCCAACTTGAAATATTGAGAATCTGAAGTCTTGCCCCTCTGCAACCCACCCCAAACAAACAAACAAACAAACCCCCACAAGTTAGTTCTGCCTTTTTTTGTGATTTTTTTTATCAGATTTTCCAACCAAATAAATATGTTTGCCTTTTTATGGCTGTGTGAAAATTCTAGCCATTGGAAAATTGGCTGCAATAAAAAAGGGCAAACTAGAAAGAATTAGGCTCTTTCATTTTATACTTGTTACTTCTAACAAAAAACTTGCTATTCATAGAAAATACAACTAGATGTTTAGAAAGAAGAGTGTTTTTTTCCTATGTGTAACTGTTCTTTAAACAGCCTGGTCTACAGGCCCAGCTGGCAGAAACATTCACGGGCTTGCCAAACTCTAAACCACAATAAAATTACCAGTAATGCTACCAATTTAGGTGCCATTACTTCTGTTGAATTCACCTAAAAAATTACTCTAAAAGCATGTAATTTTTTAAAATTATATTTGTTATTTAAACTTCACTACTTCATTGATGCAAGCACTGGTTGGAGCACATAGAACAAGTTGTCTGGATGTTTAACCTGAGCAAAAGAATAAACAAAACATCCCCACTGTGTGAAATTCAAATGTCTCACAGGAACTTAAGGCAAGTAAGAAGTGACATTTCAGGGTATTGCACTCTGTATATTAGGGACATTTAAAATTTACCAAGCAAATCTCCATGACCAGAATCTACAGGGTTTTATAAGAATTTTTTGTTTATCTATGTTCCCTAGAAGATCTGCAGGGCTAATAATTAAGGAAGGAAGAACCTTGGTGTACCATTTTCTCACTATACAACAAAGTGTAGTACTTATAAATAACATATATATTTATACACCAAATATTTCACATAAAAATTAACAGAACTGGAGACATACATGACTGGCTCAAGGCACAGATAAATCCAGGTGGCTGTCAAAGCCCATTTTGATTTCTTTTAGGCTCCTTCTAGTAATGGTAAGAAATGAAATTGGAACAATGTATAGAATACCACAAGGTTATAATGAAAGAATTTATTTCTTTCAGCATATTAAAAGTACTCCGAGTTAGTTATTCTGAGATATTACAGCTAGAAACCATGTATAAGATAATTGTGAATTAGTGAGAATCACATTTTGGGTTGAGTTATGCTTTTAACAACCATTTTGTAACTTTCTTTCTTACTATTATTACCACTTTATTGGCGAATTTTACTGTGGTTCACAAAATTTGAATCACCTCAGAATCATATTTCACACTCAGCTAACTTCAAATATATAAATATATCTTAAAAATTTCACAGATGTAAGCAGCACTCAGGAGCATACATTTTAATAGGTGTTCTCAAGTCTTTCACCAGCCACCCATCAGGGCAGCCACCCCATCACCACCCACACACCCTTCAACTTTTTCTTATTTGTGAGAATCAAGTGTCATGTCTATGAAAACATGGCAAGTGTGCACTCGGACAAACCTAACATCAGAATATTCTTGTTTGTTCGTTTCTGTCTCTTAATGACTCTGTGAAAGAATTAGAAATGCTGGGCAGAGTCATCAGGGAAGGGGAGAGGCTGCAGCCCCAAAGCTGCTCTCAGGACCCCAGTGTTCAATTGCCAAAAACAGAAAAGAAACACAAAAAAGAACACAAAAAGAACATAAACATTACAATTTTCACTACAGTTTTGACTACAAACCTAAGAGGATGTATTCTGTAAATATGAAATGATCAGAGGTCAGCTTTCTCAATTGCAAAAGCAGCTGTCCTTCACAAAACCACATTTCCATATGTTATTTACTATTGGATACAGCAATAAGCATCACTGTGTGATCATCTCTAAAATTTCCTAAAAATATAGATCAGATTGCAGGAAAAAACACATATATTTCACAGACATTTTTAAGACACCTGAAAATTAAATTATTGATCTTAATCTTGATTTAAATTTTGTAATTTAAAAATATATTCTTTCCTTAATATCATATCTTTAAACAAAATATATATTTTTTTATGTCTAGCTAAACAATAATTTAAAGAGAAAATGTGAACTAGAGTTAAGTGCCTTCACAGTTCATGTGATAATAAAAAGTAATATAATACTTTTCTGTTTACTAGGCTTGTCAAATCTGTCACCTGTACACTTATTATCATTATTCAGTCAGAAAATCATAGTGTACCAGCCTCTCACATTTAATGGCTAAATGAGTTCTTTAAGGTTTTACACTTCATAATCATCTCAAGAATGTCACCACACAAACTCTTAAGATGAAGGAGAAAGGGACAATTAATATGTACTTACTCCACCTACTTTATATCAAGTAACTGCAACCTCTAACTTCTTCATGTATCTTATTAGGATATAAAAATGGAATCTTTATTTCAACAGAAAATCTTCAATTTCTGATTCTGGTAGTCAAGGCACCATCTGGTCTCTGTTTTTCTCTGTTTCTTTACTGAGTTTTCCCCAGGCTCCTTAGAAACTTCCCAGATGTATGTTTTCTCCAGTTCCTAGCCCTTTGTCTCCAGGGGGCCTAAAATGTACATCATTACAATCAATCTCATTTGGACTATGCTGGTGGAGGAAAATTAGGGAAGATTACTCAAGAGAGATCTGTTGAACGTTATATGATTTCCCATAACCTGCTTTCTGATAAAATTCTTGTTTGCCAGGTATTTGTCAAATGTACTTACTGTCACAAGGGACATCCATCCTAACTCAGTTCTTAGAAAAATTTAGAAGGAAACTGATGCCTGACATTTATTTTTATATAATGGTAACATTTATGCCCTATCATATCTATATTCTTTTTCAGACTGCTTTCTATTAAATCAACATTACAAAATGCAGAGTTCGTTTTTTTAACCTAATTTACTTTATGTGTTTTTCTCCTAAATTGAATATATGTGACTGCAGACAATTTTCAGAATGGAAATAAAGATTATACAATATAATTCAAACCGCAGCAGCAAGTGCTGAAATCTGAAGATAAGCAATCCCTTCACCTTGTGATTTGTGAAAACACTACATCATTTCAGACATATATTATGTCATCACCACAATGTTTCTTGCATAGAGTCTGTGTTACCATAACTCTAACAAGATTTAGCAAACAGAAAAATGTTTAGGTAATCTGATTTCATTCCCCAACACTACAAATGCATTAATGTAAACATCTATCAGGTCAGAATGCTCTGGCGTAATTAAAATATTCTCAAGTTTCTCTTGAAATAATATATTATCTTTACATATTGGGGTAGAGAGAGAATTTAACCTATACCTAAACAGTAATCATAGGCAATTATTTTATGCTGAGAAATTCCTTAGGATATTGTCCTTCATTGTAGTTTCTCCAAAACCAAAGCAATTTTAAGAAAACACCTGCCCTCTCCAGGCCCAAGGCATGCACCTGCCATTATGCAGTAAGACAACTCAACAGTGGGGTTTTTTTGTTCATGTTGAAATCATTGCTCTGGAGCGTGACTCCACACAGAATCTGAGCAGCACAATTAAGGGACCATCAAACTGAGGCAAGGAGGAAGGTGTTTGAATGGGAACACCTTTACCCCTGGAGAAGTCTGACTAGGGGTTGCACAATTTGTCAGAGAGGAACAGTCCTTCAGGGACTTGCTGACTGCTAGGTGAGCACATAAATCCTGGGTGATGTTTCCAAAGGCAGCTCTGTGCATGGGAGTCTGGAGACAAAGGCCAGTGAAAGTTGGACATGCTGAGCTACTCTGGAAATCCCAGCATCAGGGAGAAACACACACCCTGTGCTTACTGAAGTAACTTGAGATTGCATTTATCTCACTACCTAAGCAAGGTATTAAAAAAAAAAAAAAAAAAAAAAGGGAAAGAAAGAAACCATAAAGGGCAGAAAATGAGAACAAGAGGATATCTAAGACTGAGACAGCCTGAAACAGTGAAACAGAAGCAGGCAGAGGGAAGGTAGGAGGGAAACTATACAGTAAGACTGTCAGAGCTACTGAAGCAATGAAGAAGAGAAGGAGGAAGGGGAAAAGACAGGCTTTAATTCCTTCTCAGTAAGCTTAGGCAATCTTTCTGCAATATGCCCAAACTAATTTCCAAGTGATCAGCCTACCTTGTCAGCACTATGTAAGGACATGATGATTAGTGAGGACTAATTTATCCTGCTTTTCAGCCTCTATGAGAGTAGACGTACCTGAAAGGCATGAATACAGGCAGTTTTAAATATATTTCATTAAAGTATGAGATAAGGCATGGCTTAAATAAAGCTTGACCATATCAACCATGAGCTTATGGGCCATCAACCTCCATGTCAAGTTATCGCAGAACAGCTAGTGAGACAAAAACATCACTGGCATAAAACATTTAATTTTTTAATAGCAATTTACAATTGATGGATTCCAGAGCTTATTCTTTGGTGTTTTGGTTTTGGGGTTCTGTTTGGGTTTTTTAACATGCCCACCTTTCCAGCTGGGTTATTTGTATCCATGGAAGGAAAGAACCTGAATCTCACTCTAGACGCCTACCCAGAATCTCATCCTGATTTTAGAATGACAGTTTCAAGACTCAGAAAGGAATATCGAAGTTTAAGAATGCATGGGTTTTCATTTCTGTGGAAAGAATGCTTTTGGTAATTTATTCATTGGAGAAATCCCTTACAAATAACCAGTTGTAGCACAGCCAGCTGCTCAGGGTTGTAGCTAGGAAGTTAACATGCATAGATACTTTTGAAGAAACATTACTAAGCAATTCAAATAGTGGAATCAAAATGCAACTTCCACTAGAGACAATATTTTCAGAGCTGCTTCTTTGTTAGGTAGTAGTGGTTTATGCTGTAAAGCTGTTCTCTTTCAGAAACATTTGGGTCTCTGCTGTAACAAAAAGCAAGACACATACAGCAAGGCAATAATGAGCAACAGCAAATTTGTTGGTTTTTGTGGTGTACTGTAGGGACCAGCCACCAGTAAACTCACATAACACAGACACAGTACAGGTGAACCAGCTAGGGAATGCTACCATTATTTGCCTATCACACATTATGGAATATCTTTTTTCTTCTCATCCTAAGGCAATGGGGTATAAAATGGAGCATTATACATATAATTATGCTATTTCACCAGTAGAATATTCAGCATATAATAAACCGGGGAAAAAAGATGGAAAGGCTATTCTTATAAAAGCATTGATTTCAGGCTACACACTGGGACTTGAGGCCATACCTGAGATCCTGATTTAGATTAAATAGGTGCCAAGATATTCACCTGGTCTCATAAGGCCTGGTCCACTTGGATTAATTTGGAAGAATGCACATTCCTTCAAGGAAAGTTGAATGCAGGTTTTTTCTAGCAAGAAAGAAAATAGGAATATGTTTTTTTCTAGAAAAATATAAAGATTATGCCACACTGCTCATCCTCAGAATCCCAGAGGGTTTTAAAGTTACCTAATTCAGAACTAATTCCTTTACTTTATATAAAAACAATATATTAAATAAATTAATTAATAAATGAATAAAACAAAACCAAAAACATTTGCCAGTCTGAGAAGTACCAAAAAAAGAAAAGTAACGCTAAACAGTTGATATTGTTCAGGCACCTACACCTTGATAAGATTAAGGAGCAGCAAGTAATGAAGGAATGAAGGGTCAGGAACACAGACCTCCAATGAAAGCATTTCAATGATTCATCTTTGAAAGTTTATCAAAGCAGGAAGTTACTGACCATTCAGCATCATCAGATTTGTTGAATTTTTAGAGAAAATGAAAAAATAAAAGTACCTCTTGATAGAAGTAATAAGGATCTAGCTACTGACATTGAAGGGAATAACATCTATATGCAGACTCAAATTTATGTAAAAAAAAAATCATAATCTAGTTTTAAGTAGACAGCAGCATTACATGTCAGCTTAAGTTTAGAAATAGACATTTTGTCCTTTACTGGGACAAAAGGAAAACATTTCAAATCTTATTGCAGTATGTCCCAATGTCTGTATTCCAAATATAAGAGTTCAAATTTGGAGCTGTTTTGGTTTTAACTAATATTTCTCTTTGCTCACATTCACTTTCTTTTTTTTCTGGTCAACAGTAGAGAAACTTTGAAATCCCAAAAATACTTGAGTGTTGTCAGAATTAACCTATATCCTTGAAGCAGCATATTTTGAAGAGAATATATGTAAATAAAATCTTTCTAACTGAGATCCCAGTATCTTAATTTTTTACTAGCACATCTGTTAATGTGCATTTAAGTATGTAAAAGGAAAGGTCAAAAACAGCTAAGTGCAATCTTTAATTAAAGCAACATAGACGAACATTCCATCAACTTGGTTGCCAACCCCACTGAGTGGAAAGGGATTTCTGAGAGGGTTCTCATTAATCCTTCTCACAAGACAATGTAAATGTACAGATTTTTTTTTCTTCTGTCAGATCAGTTCCCCAATCCTTAAAGAAGTCTACAATAAATCAGTAACAGTTGCTACAGTAATTTTTTTACCACTTACTAAGATGACAGACAGCACTGACAAGGTTTAAGCACATGTGCACACATGAAATTGAAAAGGTTGTGGACAGACAGAGGTTAAAGTCACATTCAGAACACACACATGAGTGTGAGCTAATGAGCAGTTTTAGGTGACATCAGAATCTTTTTAGATGTATTTCCGTAAGGAAAGTTTGGCTTCAGCCTGTAACGGAGTCCGGTGTGGGGAGACTTGCAGGACCGTCTCCTATGATCACCCGATGGCAACGTGCACAGAGCTCCCCTGGGAAGGTCACAAAGCCACTGCTATCCTAACTCTGAAAACCTTCCACACAGCAAACATACCTCACACCTTGAGACAGAAATGTAACATACTGAGAACAGTGAAAATTAATCCAATACTAATCATAACAAGAATGTTTTACACAAATTTCTTTAATGACTTAGTAATCTGATCATAAAATCAGACCTATCTCAGTGTGACGGCCTTCCAAGCAAAATGTGGAACATCCTCAAAACACAGTACATTTATAATGGAACCTAGTTTACAACCTGAACTTTTCTGATTTTCTACATCATCTTTGGTAAGAAAATTCTGTGCCAAATCCTATTTTTTTTTAAATTACTATCAGAAGCAATAATAAAACCATTGCAATTATAAAACCATTTAGTAAACCTACCTCTGAAAACTGCTTCTTGTGTGAGGCTGTCAGAGTCTACCAATGTTCATATTTGTGACATGGCATGATAGTGCTGGCCTGAGAGCAGAAGACAAAGACATTGCATAATATGCATTTATTCCCAGTTCATACTTTTAAATGTATAGCTGGATGATTTAACACTATGATAATCTCATTCTTATTAATGCAGTGATCACAGTTGCACTCTCAATTTATGAGACTCATTCATTCACATCCATCCATCTGCTAAGTCTTTGATCGTCACACTGTATGTATTCAGAGTAATTTTAAATTTTAATGCCAAAGTATATTACATTAGAAACCTCTCCCAAATACATCATTTTCTTCTCAGTCAGTTTCAAATTGCTTACTCATTCTACATTTTCCTTCAGTTGGCACAATCCACAAAACATTTCTAGTGGCACATTCAGCTCTCAAGCAATTGAGACCCACATGTTTCTAATGTCATGCTTTTCCTGATGAGATCGTATGTTAGACCCAGCCATGCAAAACATAGAGTTAAAAGGTAATGCTTTCTTAAGTAAAAATACTCATTTGTATTTTTAGCCAGATTATGACACTTATAACATTCAAAAGTACATGTGTTGTGATCATAACCAAAACATTTTTAAACAATTTTTCTGTTGATCATTGTGGAATCCATCCAGCTCAAAATTGTGCTTCTTACTTTTAATCCACAGTATCAAAGTTGGCAATGTATATCCCAATTTGCAAAGCATTTAAAGACATGCTTTTCTTTGTGTATGCACAAAAAGCACTTTCCTAGGTTGAAAATAAGGACATTCATAAAAGTGAAAGCATTCTCCAGATGAGATATGAGAAAGTCAGTGGCTACACTGCTAAAATGCAGTCAACACATGCACATGCTAAAAGTAATTGATTTAAACACATTGTTAAATCAGAGCCTGAATTACACTTGCACAGCCAATTTCCATCTCCTCAGCATTACAATTAATACTGTCAGAGCAGCAAGGACTTACTAAAGGGTCTCTGATCCCTTTATTAGCAGCATTTAGTGTGGTCCATTGCTCATACTCAAGTGGTAAAAGTAGTCATTTATCTGAACAGAAATCACATGTACCATCACTGCACTGAGCCCAAATGTAGAATTACCAAAGAATAGTTTTTGTTGGAAAGGACCTTAAAGATCATCTAGTTCCATCCCCCCTACCATGGGCAGGGATGTCCTTCACTAGACCAGGTTCTATAAAAATACCTGGAAAGTATTTTGGGCTAGAAGGCAGTCACATCAGCAGCCCATTTGAAAAGTATCCAGAAAAGAAAGGTAACACGAAGCAGCTGATGAAAAGATACAAAAATGCAAGGAAGTCATTTGAAGCCATCAGTTTCTGCAAAAAGGAAGATCTGCTAGGGATCCCCAAGGTTACCACTGATCAGTGTCACGTGAAAACATGGATCAGAGACCTGCTGATTCACAGCACATATCACAGTGATTTTGTCTGCATTTCCAGGACTAACTGATTTGCAACCACGTATATTTTATTGCAATACAGAGTTTGGGATTTCAAGATCTATCCAAATGGACAGAAAGCAGAAGAGAGTAAGCCTGTGGCTAAGCAAGCCTTCCTTTGCAGAGACAGCAAAGCAGGCAGTTCAGCAGATGTCAAGAAATAATGCCTCGCTGCCACCTAGAGGCAATCCAGACATTCCCTTTCTTACCCTCAGATAAAGACTTTCCTGGTTCTCCTGCTCAAAATGCAGATATTCTCTATTGAGTTACAAAGATAAAGTAGATTAATCTCAAGTTTGTTAAGCAGGCACTGAAGTAAATCAATGCTCTATGGAAAATGGATTTCAGTTAACACTCAGTCAAATATCCAAGTCCCTCTATTACCAACAATGTTGTAACTGAGCCCAAAGACTGTGACAACCTGCAATAAGGGATCTCCTTCAGAGGCAACAAAATCTGCAGTAAATGTAAGCATGTATATTTTATAACATACAGATAAAACCTTGACTAAAGAGTATCAAGGATGCAAAACTGCATCTCTGAGGTATAGTTGGACAGTCTGAAACCAGTACTACAGATCCCATGTTTTAGTCTTTAATAAAAGGACAAGAAATATTTCAGAGAAGTCTCCAGAATTTTATTTTCACTATTGCTACATTAAAATGATTTCTGGCTTCTTGAGTGTTGAAACTTTGCTTGAGAAAACAATTTAAACTCACAGCTATGAAGAAATTCTAGACATGTTCAAGTAAAAGCCTCTGTCTTCATTTATTTCTATAACTTTCATTAACATTATTATTTTAGCTGAAATTTTGTGCTGAGTATCTGCATAGACTAATAGATTTGGGGAAGTTTTGTTTTTAATATTCAGCCTTCCTCTTTGTATGTAGTTAAGTAAAAAATTTGTAAAGAAACTTGAGAGAGTTTGGAGGTGATGGTGGGGGAAAGGTCCTAAGAAACGATTAGTTTAGTTGTTGCACTAATAAGTTTCAGTGCTTTCTAAACTTCAAAGGGGAGTTTTAAATTTGCTAGCGAGTCATCACTCGCCCTGTCTACCTTTTTAAAGACTTGAGTTCACCTACATCTGGCCAGGTTCTACAGCCATGAAATCAGCTGGCTCTTGCATTTGTCCAGCAGAAATTTTCAAAGAGCTTAGCAGTTCAGTTCTCCAAAGAGTCAGCCTAGAATGGGAGTCAAAGTTCCTACAAAGCCAAATGAAAGGACTGCATTCATAGACCATTGTCATTATGCATGTTCCAGCCATTTTATGCAGGATTTTCCCTAAAATTATCAAAGAGGTTATTCAGAGGATACTGGAAACCAATCAAGAGTAGAATTACTCAGAAGAATATTCTGAAGTGTCTCAGCTACTCCATTTTTTTTTCCTACCATTTCTGGTATTCCTTTTTTATTTTCTCCCAGTTGTTTTTGTTTTTTTTTTTTACCTTGCTTTAAAAAAAGTCAACAGAGGTTCTCTTCAATATTTTAACCCCTGTTTGAAACAGACAAGAACCTGCAGCAAATTTCAGAGACTACATTGGTTTATCCAGGACGCAGTGATTATACTGGGACAGTACAAGGAAGCTCAGTGCAGTCATTACACAGGAACTGCATCCATTCTGCATGGGATATTAAGCTTATTTATTAGCTATTCAGCTTGCCCCTTTTTAGTGCCCATGAAAAATGGAAGATATGGATGTAACTCAATTCAAATTCTGTCCTAGAGAGAAGGAGAAATACAAAGCAGACTGAATGGGGAGGAAAACACCCTCCCTGAGAAGAGGCCTAAGTGCAAGATAGGAGTGATGACTGTGACTGAACTGCAGCCTCCTCATGACAGTATGCTTTGAATACTACCCAACTTTATCACTGGCTAGGAATGCCCAATCTGCATGACAGTCTCATAAAAAACATCCTTCTCATGAAACCTATGCTTTTCACAGCATTGAAAATACACAAGAAACCGTCCTTTTTTTTGCAGGGAGCTCGAAATGACAGTCACCCCACAGCCATCAGAACTGTAGTTGATTTACTTTGTATCTTCCGGCAGGCTGCTGAGGACTTTCGGTCTCTGCTTTCCTAATTAGGTATTTTTAATCATACATACCTAAGTGTGGAGAGCTGGCTACGGGGTAAGGGTCACATAGACACTATGGAATTTATCAAGAGGGACATGTAGGTGAGATTGCCTCAGGGGCATCATATCCTTGAGCCCAGATATTGTAACAAGACGTGGAACAAGGAGGATGGCTGGAAGGTAGAGAGCCAAGTCTGAAAACAATGGCCACAAGTATGTGATGATGGGAGGGCGTTAACTTTTGAGCAATAACCAGTGATGAGCTTAGCTCTTGCAATATGTATGAGCCTAATTAACAATTAGAGTAGCAATAACAATAGAATAAACGAGATTTGCAGATCATCACCGTGGTCGTGTGCATTTCTCCCGCAGATTCTCTGCACCTAAGCAACCAGCAAGACTGAGACCAGCAATTTACTCACTCCCTTAGCCACCCCAAAAGTGAACTGTGACTGCATTTACTGCCTGGTTATTCAGCTACTGATGTGAAAGGCTTTTGACTTTTTGTCTGCAAAAGATGACTCAGCTGACCATAACTTTCTGGATGAGGAGTCTAGAAAACAAAGGTATGCTCTCAGGCACCACTTAAAACATGAGACACGGAAGACAGATAGCTACAAAAAGAAAATAAAAAGGCAACAAAAAAAGTGCCATTGCATTTAAATACCAAAGAGTTGAAAAAGATTGGAAAAAGTAACAGCCAGAAAGATGCTCTGAACTGTGAAAAGGAAATTATTTTTCATTGTTTGTTTCATGCTATGTTTAGGACAACAGAATTTTCCTTCTTTGAAACTATATGCATGACGTGAAAGAAATATGATTCCATTATCAGTTTATTCCCCTCTTGGGAAGAACCCATAAGCCTCTCTAAAACTGACTGTTTGGATCAGAAGTATGATGCCATTCTATTCTCTGACATAGACAGTATTGGTTCATAAAGAGGAATTTCAATGGCAGGATTACCTGTTTATCGATATATCTTAATATTTGGCATTACCTGGGGCTTACCTTCTAAAACAGGTTTAACACTCACATATTATACATTATTTTAAGGACTGAACTCAACTGAAACTGCCTCAGCTGTAGTTTCAGATACTTAAGACAGTCACTGGAAAAGTTATTCTATTTTGTCAGAGCTTTTCTCAAATTCCTTGAGTGGTACCCTGAGATAGCAGTGGTTCAGTGACTCTAGGGCTGAGAAGAGAGAGGCAGCAAAAAATCCTGTTGTAAAGTATTTGTACTTATTGCCTGACTTTGGAGGAATGGAGCTGCTGCCAGCTATTAGAAGAGTTTAGCTCTTCTTGGGTTAATGGAAGCACTTTAAAAAACTGTTTCTCACTCTTGATTCTTAAAATAAAATTAAAAAAAAACCCCACAGAGTTGGATTATACTAATTTTAGAAGCTCAGAAGTTCAGAATCTCTAGCTGGCACTGCTTTCTCCCTCTGCACCACCCCAGCTGCTTGTGTACTTGTATCAGTTGAACCAACCACAGCATTTGTTGGGCCTTCCATGTAAGAGAAGCTGAAGCATTAATCTAGCAGAAAATTAGCTCAAAAAAAAAAATTTTAGAAAAAAGAAAGAAAACAACGGGGGCAAGGGGTGTTTTATCTTTGGTTATGGAACTCACTTGGCACCTATAAATGTCTGAGAGGCACTGAAGCTGGCGTGAGGGAAGGGCAGAACTGTGGAGCCAAGAAGCAGTGAAAAGCCAGAAGCAAAGAAAAGGAGTGAAAACCATCTTTCAAATACAAAAAAGGTTAAGGTTTCGTAGGTCTAGACCCTAAATCTATAGGGCTCACATGATCCTTTTCTAACAACAGCTTTTCCTAATCCAGCAGGCACATCAGTGCTGTGTCCTCATACTTGCATATCTGACAACCAAATAAAGTTACTTGGCATGAAAAGTTTCTGTTATATTTCTGGCATTCACTCCAAAGCCATGCCAGTATCTCAGAAAAGCACTTCTCTGCAATTCAGTGCACTTCAGAGAAGCAGGAAGATGATGTGAATTCAGTTTATTATCAATATGGATCATGAAATTGGCTCCATTTTCACAGCTGCAGAAAAATCAGTCAAGCTAACCTACATGCCATGAAGCCTGCATAGAGAATAATAGTATTTAGTAATGGTAGTTGCAAATGTTAATGAAATTATTTGCTCTCAGACATAATGTGTGAAAGATAATAGTGACATTGAGATACAACTGTTAATCACTGCAAGGTTGTTTTCATTGTAGTCAATCAGCAATTTGCTGTCAACTGTTTCCCCAGTTATTTCAGGTCCAATATTATTTTCAAAATAACTCTTATACTTTTAAAAAAATTTGCCTTAGATTACTATTACATGGAATGGTTATTTTGGACTAAAAGGCAAGATATGAAGCTTCAAGAGTGATCTGCAAAGAGAAATGAAGTCCTGGTCACTGCTCAGGGTAGCTGTGACAGCAATATGTAGGCGATATAAACCAATGTATAAAATATAACTAATCATTACACACTAATGTGCTATCAAGTTTAATGGTCATTTGTTTTTTTTTTCTTCAGAGCATTTTCTTCATGACAAAGTACAGCTGTCAAAGTTTCAACAGATCTTGATTTTTTTGGCAGAAAAAAACAACAATCTGCAGTTCACTGAATATTTTCCAAGCATATTCCCAGTTGCCATAGAGGTAGTTGACATTCTGGAGAAACTCCAGCTGAAGCTAAAACCAAGCAGTTCTTGGCATTGCAAAAATTATTTCGATACTGTCATACACTCCAGTAGAATCCAATAGTGAATTATAAAAATTCTGCTTCAAAGGTTTCAAAAATCCTTCTTTGGAGTTGATCTGAAGCCTCCAAAACACACAAATGTTACAATATGGGCATACAATAACTTCAGAGCTATGAATGTCTGAGACCTGCCACCATCTATATCATGCTACCTGTGGAGCAGTATCCTATTAGGTCAGAAAGTTTGGCTATCTTCTAACAGTCAAGTACAAGAAAGTTTTGGCTGTTCCTGTACTTTGCAAAATGCTTGCTGAGTAATTCTTACAGAACAGCCTGTTCAGTGATCCTGACAGAGTGGGTGCTCAGGACAAGCCGCCAGGAAGATCCCATTTGTGTAAATTTAATGCTCAGATTTCATTCATATATCGATCTTGCTATTGAACTGGAATAGTCAAATTCCAAGCAGTGCTTAGCTGCAGTTGGTCAGCTGTGTTGCAGGATATTTGCATACTCTCCCAGCTGGACGCTCTTAAAGGCATATCCAAAAAGTGTTGTGCAACTCAAAGGAAAATGCAGCTGTTTCCCACAGTGCATAAAACCTTGGGGTTTGCATTCTGTGAGCGTTTAGGATTGACAGGCTATCTGGACAGCAAGGAAAGGTGAAAAGAAGGAGAAAGCTTGTTTGAGACAAATTCATTTAACAGTTCAAAACACTTCACACTATTTACCCCAGCCTTAATTATAATTGACTCTGAAGGACACATTTTGCACATAAGCATGCTGAAGAGATTTAATCTCTTTTAACACTCATGGGTATAAAGCCCTTATCATGGGATATCTAGGGAGAGATAGAAAGAAAAAACAGAAATATACAAATGCTATAAAAGCCTCATTCTCTCCTCTCAAAAATAAATTCAAGAGAGCTTAAAGGTCATGATTCTATGATGCTAAAACACACAAGTCCTCATGAACATATTCCAAATATATAAGGGCCTCTAAAATCCTACATATTCTATACAGCACTCCTTCTGACACTGTACAAAGATAGTTACTAGCATTTGGAGCAATTATTCTGACTACTTCTGATGCTTGAACTTAACCTTATCTGAATCCTGGTCCTTCAAACATATTTTCTTTAGATGACGTGCCTTTACAAGGATATTGCCATCATAGAGAAACCTTTGTTCTAACCACATCCATGCACATCAGAACATAATCTTGGATATAAAAAGTAAAAAATAGAACTAAAAAGCAAACACTTACAGCACCTTATTATCATGAGATCTTGCCATGGTTTAACATACTGAAACACCACACAGCTGCTCACTACTCAATTTCCCTACACCAACCCAGAGGGACGAGGAACAGAACTGGGGGAGGAAATGTCAAATTTGCGGGTTGAGATAAAGACACAGTTTAATAGGCAAGAAAAGGAAGAGGAAATAATAATAGTAATACCAATACTACTAATAATAGGATTAGAATATACAAAGCAAGTGGTCCATACCTCCTGAATGATGCCCAGCCAAACCCAAACCGTGACTCTGGACCAGCTTTCATCCTAGTTTATAGACTGAGAGTGTCATTACATGGTATGGAACCTCCCTTGTGGGTCAGCTGTCCCAACTGCATCTTCTCTTCCTGGTGGGGTGGGATGAGAAGCTGAAAAGTTCTTTACTCTGGGTAAACATCGCTTCACAACAGCTAAAACATCAGTGTGTTATCAACATCACACTCACCTTAATTCCAAAACACAGCACTATAATGCTACTTGAAAGAAAATTAACTCTAATCCTGGCCAACACTGGGACAGGTCTCCAGCTCCATTCAACCAATGGGTATCAATGAACTCAAAGTTTTCTGCAAGCCAAACAGACATGTTAAATTATGTCATCTGTCATAATATCAAGATGTGAAACTTTCACCTCAAAATCCACAAGTATTTGCTTAACAATTATTTATGTACTGAACAAGCTCAGCCTTCAGTCTTTGGCTCCTTTTTTTTTTCTTTTTTTCTTTTTTTGGAATTGCAGAGCAATTCAACTGTCAAATCAGAATAGATAAGATCCCCTAAAAGAGGTAAGCAATTCCAGATTAAATCTCTCATATTATTTAACATTTTTTATATAGTAGCTATCATTAATAAATAATACAGTAATAGTCAATAGTTAAAATTATTTTCAATGGGAAAAATCATATCGCACTTCTGAAAATTTCATCCAGCTGTTTTAAATTTTGCTTTGGAGTCAGCTATTAACTTTGGTTTTAAAGAAAATTTTTGAAGCTGGTCCTGTTACCAGCTTCACATTCTGATAAAAATTCATAAAATTATTTTACATATAAAATATATTTTTTACAGCTCTTGTACTAGATCTTCTAAAAATGGCTTCTCAAGACTGCTAGTCAGTACAAATACAGAGATACCCTCTCATTCATAAAATCAGAGTAGGGCATAATTTTTTCAAGTATTCAAATGTATTGCTGGTCAATTTATAATTTTATACATCATTTTCCCGCCTGTAAATGAGAAATATTATTTTCAATTTTGAAAACAACTGAATAAGCATCTCTCAAGCTTTGTCTCTTTAGACTAGAAAGAACTCATAGCGCCAAATTACTCGCGCTGTACATTAATGCTTCTGCTGATCTAGCACCTAAGACTAATGTTCAAGTTACATATAATATCTAGATTAAAATCTGCGAGGAAAAAAAGATGGAGTAAGTCACTTGGGCTCATGGCCATTGATTTTCATTTCTTGAGCAAATCTTTTGCAAAATACACTTAAGTCACTTATGGTTTCTGATAGAAAAAGACCAAATATAGAAAATTACCATCAGTTAAGAAGATTTGAAAGTGAACACCTAGATCTTACAAGAGAAAGCAAGCAAACTATTTACTGATCATAAATACTTAATTCAAGGTTTTAAAATAGTAGTGCATTTCATATTAGCATTAAAATAACACCAGTGCAGTTGTTTGCCCAATGGAAGTATTCGTAAATATTGACAGTAATTTTAATATTGTGATGAATACTGACTTTTAGAAATCTTCTATTTCCTGAGAATCCTGTTGATTATTCAATGTCTAGGAATCTACTTGCATCAGAAAGTAGAAAACTTTCTTTTCCAGTTCCATTTATTAGTTTATTTGGGGGTAAAATTATTTATTTGTCCTTGTGCAGAGTCACAAGATGCCTTTGGAACTTTTGAACACCTTGGGAAATTCTAAGAACAAGTGCACACAGGGTAGCAAATCATAATGAAGAACATATCCACTGAAACAGGCAGTTCCCTCTACTCAGCTTTTCATCCTTGGATGCTGGCAGTAATTGCTGACCAGTGTACTGTGGGTTATTGCAGTCCTGCCTGATGGCTTTGCAGTAATATACTCCTGATAATCCTAATAAAGTACAACAGGTGAAATTTTCTATCTCTTTATGGGGAAAGGAATTGGTATTTACTCTAAATCAACCTCTTTTATAATAGGATTTTAAAGCGTCTTCACTAATTACTCTAGCTGCTTGAAGGATTGCTTGGATCTTTTTTTCTGTTAATTATGACAATTTTCTAACCTCATCTAGCTCTGCTAGTGTTTGCTAAAATTTACAAGCACAACTGTCACAGAGAAAACTTTGATGCTTTGCAGCCTTTTGTATTTTTATTTAGTTTCTTCTCGTCAAGAAGGACTTACATTAATGTCTGAAGCATTTGATGTCAGTTTACTAGTTAGCATTCAGGTAATGGAGCAAAGCACAAACTTCTGATGGAGGGCTTGGTCAGGAGCTACTTCAGAAATATATTGCCAAACACAAAAATATTTAAATTAGAACCACTTTCATTTTAAATAGAATACTGTATGCTTCTGAGTGAAAAAATACTTGAAAACCCTCAATTTTTAAATAATATTAATCATCATCATGATAATAATAAAAATAATAATATATTATTATTATTATATTAGTTCTAACCTGCATTTTGGAGGATTGGACAAACTGCTAAAAACTGACAAAAAACCCCAATATTTCCTGATGTGGTTTCAAAAGAAAAAAGTGTTGAATTACTTTGTTAGTATAACATGTTAATTTAAAACATATTTTAGTAAAACATTTTCAACATGCTCTTGCCAAGCCTAACATCAAGCATAAAACATAACTGGATATTAAAGGAATGGAAACAGGCAGAAAAATTATTTGTGATTTGGGTAAAAGAGCTGAATCTTTCAATTATCCAAGGACAGAAAAAAGACCAAAGGTGATTGGGCAGCTCTTCATTGTTATAAAAATGCATGAGAACAGCATGAAGCTGTCAAGGGAGAATTTATGTATATAAGTCTTTTGACACTAAACTTGTCTTTCTAATTACCCTCTACTCATCCTAAAGACAGATGCTGGAATTCCCTGGGTCTGTAGACCATGGGTTGAAAACTAATCCTGCAGTGAAAAAAATCTGTCTCTTTAGGATAAAATTTGAAAAGCACCAGAAGTGAAAGCTTTGTAGTATTGTCACAGAAGTACTAAGCTTTTTGATGGAATATGATGAGAAATCTCTGTAAGATTAAGAAATAAAAAGTAGTGATGTGAGAGCTTGGGAAACTAATCACCCAAACTTGGATGCAGTATAAATGCCATCATTAGGAACTGAAGGCTTAGGTAGTCTTAGACCTGCTGTAAGACAGATTTCTTTAATAAATACCCAGTGAACCAATGAATGTTATTGCTGCTTTGGACATGGGTTTAGCAAGAATCAAGGTTTTACAGAACAGCTTTTCATAGAAAATAATCAGTCTCTATCAAACTGCAAGACACAAGAGGCCTACCTATGACTAATGTTTGGGATTTTAGAAAGGAACTAATGAAAGCATACACAGTGAATTAGGAATACAGATTTTAAAACATAGAGAGTCAGGAAATATTTTAAATCAAAGGGCAGACACTATTTACAGTTTAAACTGCAAGGAAGAAAAAACAAAAGAAGATAATAAAAAAGCTTCCTTCAGTGAATTAGCTGCTTTTGTACACATGCAAATCTACCAAGAACTGAGAGCACTGTGTCTCAGAATTTACCAGATTTAGAAAAGAGGAAAGCCGCTTTTTTTTTTTTTTTGAGTGAGACTTCATTTACCATTAAAACAATTAGCACAAATTCTCTTCAAGCAATAAAGGAGCCTGGAGAACAAAAAAAAATTTACAGTGCGCAGATAAAGAATTTATTATTAAAAAGTTTTATTAGAGATTAACATTAATATGATTGCGTTCTGATCCACATATTAAATGCATATTTTTCCTCCATTTTCTATAAAGTTAATGATAAGGACATTAGTGGAGAAAGGAGCAAAAATGAAGGTAGTGCATAAGAAATTATAACACCTGAGGGAGAAATAAATGTTAAGATTCTTAATACCTCATAAAGCAAAAATAAGGCAGGCTGGATAGTCCATGGTGGAATATAGAAATATGAAACTGTCACATGAAATTGACACACCAATTGCTAGAATTTTGGGGGACAGTATCTTATGACTGGAGAACAGTAAAGGTAAAACTAAATTCAAAAGAACAAAGACAGCTTCTGGAACCACTAGACTTAATAAACTGATTTACAAAAAATACCCAGAATATCATTTGAAGGAAGAGTTAAATGCACAGAGATAAATGAAAGGCAGTATAAATTATAATGTGGCTTTATCAAGGGTAGATCATCTCAAACCAATCCATTATCTCTTTTGAAAAGTTATCTGCTTTATTAGACAGAAGAATATTATTTATCAGATATTTAAAGAAGGCATTTGCTTCATTCTCCCTGCAGAGAAAGTTTACTAAAGGTGGAGAAGCCAGGTGCTAATACTCAATTTCTAAAGCAGCTAAGGATGTGAGTTTTTTACAGCAGCTAGAGGAATGAACAAGAGCTTATACTGACTAGGCAGATAAGGAATGAGGACAGTTTTCTAGGTGTCTTACCAGTTCTGTGTAATAAGTTACTAAAAGATCTTCAGGAAAAGTATAGCTGAAATTAGCAGACAATATAGAGTTGTACAGTATTATCATTATTGCAAAGACTACGACATCTTATAAAAGCCTTAAATTACTTATGATTTAACTGATAGGATGAAATATAAATTAACGGCAGGAAAAGCAGATTCATGCCACTGGAAGATGACTATGAATAGTGATTACTGAAGTTGTGAATGGGCTATTGAGTTCACAAATGCATAGAGAAAGACATTTGTTGTGAGAGAAAGAAAAAGGCCTAATCAGAAATATTGTGTATGGTTCTGGACAACTAGTTTCAGTGAAGTCTAACTTTAATTGGAATATCTGCTAAAATGATTAAAATTATTAGAGAGAGCTAAGTGGGGCAATATCAGCACAAGATTAAATGCTAATAAATCAACTGTAAATGCATTTTTACAATAAATCCAGGAGAAGGTTCCCCAATAGAGTAATGACAGCAGCAAGAAAATTCTATTATTTCAAGACAAAGACTTATGAGTTTATATATAACATTGTATGAATAGATAGAAGAGTTCTTTGTGATAAGCACTCTTGTTCCTCTTACAATCTTTCCTAGACAGCTACGTATGTCTAAGTTACATAGACACATGGGACTTATCCAAATCAAGTATGCAGGAGGTCTGGTAATCTTCACCAAACAGAGTATATAGAAAGGAATTCTTTCCTTATGATGGGTCTGCAGCATTCAGTGTTTGATTTTTGAGTGGTTTGCTTTTTCATGTTCACCACCATAGCATGCAGCATAGATTAAACTCAGATGGGGGTTTCAATCCTCTAATAGAATGTTAGTGCAGTGGACAGGACTTAAATGGGCATTCACATTGTCTGAGACATTACATTCATGCCTTTGCCCTTGTACTACAAACCTTAATGTTATAAGGTAATGGGAAACATTTCAATACAAGTGGGACACAATGGTATGTAAGCAGATATTTTCAAATCTCACTAAACTGGCTGTCTGCATGGTTGCACACAGCTGTTTCAGATTGGGCATATCACTAAAAGTTGCCTTTCTGTGTAATGGTGGGTGTGAGAGAGAGCAACATCCAACTCAGCAACATCAGACAGTGCCCACATCACACTGAATTTCAAACCTGGACACAAGTGAAGCAATCCATATATATACACATATACATATATGTATTCCACATCAAATTAAAAATTGTCAGGAAATTGAGAAGAAAATGAACATTGAATTAATTGAAAATTCACCATCAATAAATGGGGGAAAGCTGCATCAATTCCCATTATTGCCTTTATGAATGGCAACAGAGAAAAAAATATATACTGAATTATACAAAATTTAATTTTTTGGCATTTTAAGTTACCATTTGTGAAGTTTTCAGTTTATTGTTATTTCTGATGCCCTTCCCTTGTATTCTCACTGTATTTTAAAAAGTATAGAATGTGAGGAAACAGTTCTCATTTCAATTGTTTGTCTGACATATAAACAAACATGGGCTCCGCTGCTGTTGACAAATTTGCAAAGGAGAGAAGAATCCTTGGTGAAACAAACTGAATACTTGCAGCAATTATGTCTAAGTGATGGTGACAGAATCATGTTGAGAACAAATGGCTATTGGGACTCAGGAGTTTTCTTAAATTTAGGACCCAAGGCAACCAACTCCCCCATCCTATCACCAGATGAGTAACTTACTGAGCTGGAGAGTTAGATACCATGGAGCAAGGTAAACCCTCCATAATCCCCATGGAATCTCTAAGTGACCTCTCTAGAGCTGTCACAAAAGCCGTGTGCACACAACCATGCACAAATGAGGACCCCATGGTGTCCCACTATCAGCTACAGTAGATTTCACAATGTTAAAACCACTGATTAGAGGAACCATGACAATGCTTAAACCTTAGCTAGCTGCAAAATGGGATGAGATAGAAAGTGATAATGAATATAATAAAAACAACTCCCTAAATGGGTGGCATTAATGTGAGGCATTGCTAAGTACAGTTGTGAAATGGGCTGGGACAATGCACCAGCTGAAAAACAAAGCTCCCAAGGGAGGAGATCACAAAGGCAAACCAGTGAAAGAGGGAAGAAAAACTAGACCAAAGATAAAAAAGGTAAGAACCCTCAAATGGAATCTCAAGTACAAAGAAATCAATTAGGGCTGGATTCCCAGAGCATCTCGAGGTATTCCTATAGTCTCAGTTCAAGGTCAATCAACTGAGCCTGGATGAAGCATTCCAGAAAAAAGATAACAGTGAAAGGAAGAAGCATCTTTCAACTCCTTAAAAAGGGAGGCAACTCCTTCCTTCCACTTAGGGAGAAACTGCAGGCCATTAAGTGATAAAATGAGTAATTGGGCCTGACTGACCAGGATGTGGAGGCTGATCAGCGGATAGGTGATGGCCCACACATTTTAACTCCAGTTAATCCTCAGGGACAATTGGTGACATTTTTAATAAATACAGGAGTGCAAATATCAATGGTAACATAAGATGCCAAGAAGCAGGACATGAGATCCAAATGGCAGACAGTTCAGGCAGGCAGTGTGAACTGCACAAGTGTTGTGTGTTAAATTGCCAAGCACGATTTATGGCTCCCTATTGAGAGGCACATGGCAATTTCTCACTTCACAATTAAAGGCCATCATGAAAATATTTTGGGTTTTGATGTTTTAAATGGATAAACCTGGCATGTGGTGACAGGCAGTGTATGTTCCTTCAGCTCGGACAGAAAGAGGGAATCTGCTCTATAGCTACTCCACACCAGCCCCTTCACCACCTGACACAAAAATTACTGACACATCCCAGTACCCAATCTCTGTTGTGGCATGAAATAGAATTTCTGAAATCACAGCTGGTGTGGAGAAAAGACAATAATCTCCAGAACCATTCCCAATTATCTCACCTGTCTGGCCAGTTTGCTCACCAGAGGTGGCACTGAGCAATTGACAGTACAGCCCCACTAACAGCTGCTGTAGCAAACATTGAAGAGTTAACATCTACCTTGCAAGCAGCTGCACAGCCCTAGATGGGCACAATTCAGTTATAAAAGTTCTTTAGGGATCCCTCAAAGGAGTAGGATAAGGAGAAGCTTGCTTGGGAAGGAATACAATATGCCTTAACAGATTCTTGTGAGGGTATGAACATTCACCCACCACCACTCACGTTGCACTTGCTGAACTTCTACAGACAGTCTCATTCCCCCAAGATATGAAACTGTTGGAGAAACTTCCCCTGAGAAGGTGTGGAAAGGAGAAGGTGTAGCATGGCAAGCGCTCAATAAAGCAGAAACTGATATTTGACCCAGAAAATGTCACAGACCAAGCAATATTTCTAGGTACTTGGGGGATAGCAGGCAGTGCAGGGATTCCTTCAGATACCTTACTAAAAATCAAAGAGATGTAAATGCCCCAATCAAGAAATGAGTCACTATAATAAATAGGAATTTTAGGATATTGGAGGGTGTTTTATCATTTCCCATCCATTATACTCACACTTTGGCTCCATCAGCATGTTCATATTCTGTCTGTAATAGTTTATGTGATCTTGAAATATTTTCAGTTCTAAACATAAGTGGGAGCAGTGAAGCTCCTTTTAAAATGACATGAAGGTTACTGGGCAATCACACACCAGTCTTCCAAAGCTCTAATCAGAAAGTGATGCACAAAAGGCTAACATTTGATGGTTTTTATTGACCTGATGAAACGTTTTTTAAAAGGGTGTACTCCTTCTGATGTCAAGAGGGCATCAGCTCAAATTAACTCTGTGCTTAAGTAGTCTGATACATCAGACCTTCCAGTACTTCATTTGCAAACCAAATTGCAGAGTGTACCTCCGCTCTACTGTTAGTCTACTCGCATTAGAAAAATAGGTGTGGGAATCTTGAAGTGATTAAATGCCAGTGTAATGAATTTCATATATTGAAAGGCAAAAATGCCAAAGTGTCTAAGTTTTAATAAGTGCTCCATAACAGAAGTGAAGAAGGCTTAAGACAAAATTTATATTGCAACCAATTAATTAAAAAGAAAATTCTACTAGATCAGCTTGGGTAGGCAAACACTTTTGATTCTATGATGAATACAACAGGAAATACAAAACAAACCAGGATTAATGTATTTCTTGTGGTAACGGGCATTTGAATCCCATGGGCAGCTGAAAGTGCAAAGTGTACCAAGTCTCTGCATCAGTCTTGCTCATGTATTTTCCCCATCTACAGCATGAATTTTTTTATTCAGACTTTGAGTTCACCTACTGTTCCATAGGAATGAACTGTGACTTGCAGGAGTATATTGAATACCTAGAATAAATCATACAAATTTTTGCTCCTTATTCACTTCATTATGAGATGGGGTTTTAGCTACAGACAATGACAGAAAAAAAAAAAAATGTGAGTCACCAGCACTTTTCAACAGTGTCTGCTGTCCGAACCATTACCCAAATATAGTTACTACCTCAGCAGTTTTGCTGTTCTAGATGATGGAGAGCTAACACTAAAAGAACAAAAGTGTCTTAATAGAAGCTTTTATTTTCTTTGTTGTCATAGACATGTCATGATCAGAAAAAATATCGAATGCTGTTCTTGAACTGCTATATAATTTTTCTATTATCTTCAATTATAAAAGCGTTGTATATATATGAGAATTTCACACCTCATTCAAAATCACGTATAAATTTTACCTCCAACTTTATCAGTGTGAGATCTTCCCAAACCAAGCACTTAAAAGAAGTTAAATTAATATAATTTAACTGAGCACAGACTGCAGTTACTCCTTCTTATATTTCAAGTGAGAGAGTTAAAGAGAAAGGACCAGCCATTGCTCATAATTAAATAACAATAAATCCAAACTAGAACAAAACCTAGAACTGCAATAAATAAACTCACTATGGCCCATGACCCCTTCTCTGCTTAAAGGTAAATGAAAGAGCTCTAAAAGGACTTGCATCTTTCTTTCCTGGTTTGTTTTTTTTCTTTTAATCTCTGTTATATTTAAGTTCTTTTACAAAGTCACTAGAAGGGTGGGTCTTTAGAAGGCCTCTGCTCTATTTTTACTAATAAAGCTGTAGAGATAACATATTAGAATAGACTGGGTGCAATGAAAGTCCCAAGTTCTCTAAGTGTTTATTTGCTGTGTGACTGAATCTGCTTAGTATTTCACAAAACTAAAAATGGGAATGACTAACAGCACTACCAGCTGCTCACTGTGTATTAAGAATATAACACAATGATGGCTCCTTTTAACTATTCTATTTTCCCCTCCTTTATTCACCAGGACTATGATTATCTGACAGTTGTTTAATATCTTCCATGAAATAGGCACCTCTGTGACCAATGGCAGGCAAAGGAACAGGACACTGAGCAACATGCAGAAAAGTTTAAGTGCAAGCTGTAGACTCCTGCTTTATGCTTGCATGCTTTAAGCAGAGGATTACATGATTACATGAGAGATTGAAATGGTTATATTGCAAGGCATGCCTAACATCACTATCATTTTTATTGCTGTAAATGCTCTGTTGATCTCTAAGTAGCTGCATTTCTTTTTTTTTTTCTTTTTTTTTTTTTAATGCAGACCATTTTGGAGAAATTTGGATATTTGGCAATGAAAGTCATAAGCAGTGACCATGTCCATGATGGCAGACAATGTACACATTGTATACTGTCAACATTCCAACAAATTAAGTCTTCCCAAAGACATTCTTGGTCTGCTTTTTCACAAAATCCATCTGACAAATACCCTATAAAGTAGTTGAGATTTTTCAACTGTTGTAAATATTTCACTGTAGTAATATATTTTACAAATTATTAGCATCAAACTGATAGTTACAGCATTTAAGATTAGAGAACCTGATTTTTCATTTTGAAAAATTAGCAATATTCAACCTTAAACACCCGAAATACAGCAGTTACATCCCAAATAAGCAGACTGAAACCAAAGTTCCTATCAGCTCCATTATGCCTTTGGATTTTCCATATTTCATCTGTGACTATCCAGCCACCAGGTACCTCATCTTCTACAGGTCTTATATTAAGAAAACACCTCAACAATTTAGATTGTAAATGCCTTTCCTTATAATTCCATCCCCATTTTTTAAATCAAACCAACAGAAAAGGAAGTAAAAGACCCGTTACAGTTCACTGGATTGACTTAATCTGTGTTTAAAAACTAGGAAGAACATGACTGAGAAACCACTAATAACTGAGATGTATGCTTTTTACTTCAACTATTTCAGTACTTGACTCAACCATAATATTTTCTGTAAGCATTCTGGAAAAGATCTAAAGAAACGAAAAATTATCCCTAAATTTTGGAGATCAAGTTAAAATCAATTAGAGTATGGGAATAGGGATTTGTCCAAAATTTCACAGCAGGTCAGTGAAAGCAGTTTTGTTAAAGAAAAGTATTAAATAAAACATGTGTACAGAGTTGCATTCATACTTTGCCTTGTCTTTGATGACATAAATTGAAACTAGAAAGCAAAACCATTGCAGTTACTAATAATAATTTACAAATTTAACAGAATCGCAGAATCTGATGAGTTGGAAGGGAGCCACAAGAATCCTCAAGTCCAGCTTTTAACCCTCCACAGGACAGCCATGAGAGTCACATGATGTGCCTCAGAGAATTGTCCAAATGCTTCTTGAACTCAGGCTTGGTGCTGTGGCTACTTCCCTGGGGGAAGTTTATTATTAATTTATTATTAACTCTAAGTTTAAATAATTTATTTCTAATAAATTCAGTTCACAACTTGTAATGAGTTGTTGAAACAGAAAAGTAATATTTTTTTGTTGTTGTTCGAGGAAGCTCTACTTCCTTGCTTTTTTGTTAAATTCTGTGTTAGGACCCAGCCAAGCAGAAAAGGTCAATAACTTTGTAGTCAACAGAGAGTGAAGTGAGAAGCTGAAGTGAAGAAGGGAAGATTTTCAGACATCCTTTGTTAATTCATTAAGTTTCAAAAAGACAGTAACTCTCTTTTTCATAGCCAGACTGACATGCTTGAGAGAAAAAGGACAGCTTTCATACACACAGTCATTAGGCAAGGAGATTATTTAGGATTTTTAATGTTTGATTAAGAATGCTTTGCTATGTAGGAAAGTGTAACATGACAGAGATGTCATTCAGAAATAGGCACTGTGCAAGAGTAAAGTATTGCAGCATGGAAAAAAAATCATGGAGAAAAACAATGTGATGTAACCCACCATCATACATGAGATAAACTTGAATAAATTGATGTTTAAATACACTGGCAAAGGCATCTGTTTTAATATCAGTGCATCCTTGACCTGGAGCATGAGCATGTTCTAAATGCAGTCAGCATGACTCCAGATTTAAGATTTTAACAAATACTATCTGGAAAAGAATTTAACCTGACATAGATATAACATATGTTACAAACACAAAGTTAGGCCACAAAACTTCAAAAACCAAATTTGTCCTACCAGCTTCAACATTCTTGTCTCTTATTATAACAATCACCCTCCATTTAGCTCCAAAGGAATCCTGGAGATTTATCTTTGCTAAGAGCTAGGATGAGTAATCTTTGTTGACCATGCATTACACTCTGTTTAAGTTTCTTGAATTAAAAGGGCAAAGGATGCTGCACTGTTGATGTGCACTAGTAACCCCACCTGCCTCTCTAGCCCAAGGTATCAAGCACTTCTTCTATTGTGTTTAGGAGAGTGGGTTTTCCCCACATTATGGCAGCTTCCTTTAAACCAAGATATCTCTGTTCCTTTTTTACAATTTGTTGGTCTTCCCTCTGCATCAGACTTTAACTGTCAATGTTAAAAGTTATGATCTGCTGCTGTACTTCTCATATAGCTACAATCAGATGATACTGACAGCCCTCTGAACTTTTAAGCAAACTTTTCATTGTTGTCATCCTCACCTCTAAGGTCACAGTCACAACCTGAGCCAAATTATCAAAGATCAACTATTTAAAAGGTGTACCCAAGCACAACTCATTTTAGTAGAAACAGGTACACAAGTACTTTTAATAACTGTTCAACCAGAAGCACAGAATAATCTCTGACAAACAGGCACATTCATCAAAGTATTTCCTATAACCGTAAGAGGAAAAAGCCTCTTGCAGCAGTGTTAGAATACTAAAGTAAAAAAAGCAGACCTTTAATTGGAAGCTTCCTGGTGCCCTGGTAGTGATGGGGAACACCTAGAACCCAATTTCCACAATTTTATAAGGTTACATCCAATAGGAGGTTCAGTTGCCTCAGTAACCCACTCCTGGGTCAGCCCCCTTGGAGTTAGTCCAAGGGCTTCTGTGCCCCACTTTTTGTTATGACTTTTCAGAATCCGGTTGGAAAACAAAATATTCTTTTTGTAGGTCCTCTTCCTAACAATAAGACTGTATTTCAGGAATGTGTTTAGAAAGTCAGGTTATTGTTCTAAAATCTAAGAGAAAGTGTAGGAAATGTACTGGAGTTAATTAAGAAGATATGTAACTATATAATAGCAATATACAGAGCTAGGAATATAAGAAAATGTATAAAATCAAAAATCTTTTTGGCCTCAAAAGTAATTCCTTCTCTTGGCACAGCTGACATGGTCATTCACTTGTTCCAGAAAACAAATTAACTCTTCCAGTAGATCACAGTACAAAACTGAGCAGATAGCAAGAGACACATATTTCTGATAAAAAATGTAATTATTATTTATTTTTTCTGCAGTAATATGACTTTCTGCATTCTGACCAGTCACATCCCAAGGTCAGTAATTCAGCACTTCTGCAACAGCCCTGAGAAAGGAATCCAGCTATTTAGTCTCTGTTCTGCAATTCTTACCCACCACTAGCATTTTTTCATTTTTGCAAGGTCTATTTACAGAGAGAGAGGTTATAAATGCTCAGTGAAAGGTAGGAACCAGCCTTCCTGTTAGTTTTACAGAATACTGTATTCAAACAGTGTCAGATCATCTGGAAAACCAAACAAACACAAAACATTACTGAATAAATTATCATCTGTTTGCATACTATCCAGACAGATATGATTGCTTATATAGGGAAAGAGAGGAGGGAGAAGATGAGGTGAAGCCTGAGATAGGTTTGAAATAGCAAATCTTGACCTATTCCTTTCAAGTCTGCCAATATTGAAAAAGTTACCTGGGACTTCAGGAGACAACCACGTATCAGCAATGTTTGGTTTCAGACAGGGAAGTAAATGTCCAATTCCTAAAGGCACCTTGAGATTCCAATCATCATTTCATCATTTCCTGTGGAAAAGGGGAGGAGGAAAGGTGTAAGGATTGTGTGGCTAAGTCAAAACACTTAAGCTGGATGAGAGGGGACCACACAAGACAGGACCACACAGCAACCAAGCCCAGGACAGCTCCCCTTCTCAATTGTGAAGTATCAGTTGTATGTGATACAACTGCAGCCTGATATGATCACCAGTCTCCTAGAGGCCTTGGCATGGGTTATCAGAACCACCTATATGGAAATCTCTGTTAAGGGTTGTGGAGTGCTGTTTGCTGCTGCTTTGGTTTCAGGAAAATGGGTTTGGTGCTTCCATGCATAATTGCACAGATCGAAGGGTTTAAACGTTCATGTGCTGAACTTTACTGGTATTTTCTGCTTCCATGTTTTCACTAACCATACATTTGATGATGGATCAGAAGACGTCACTAGAAAACATATTTTCAATACCTGAAATTCCAAGGAAGATCCATTCTCACTGAAGCAATCAGACACCTAAACACTGTCTGTTTCTTCCTGTCATATTTAAGCCAGTTAGGTGTTGTCACCAGCACAATTTCTGCGCAGCACAGTTAAATGATGAGCAGCTTGGTGATGTTTACATTCTTGTTGACATGCTTCTCCATCCCACATGGTTCTTGAAGAATGCATTCTTTAGGATGTTAACATTAGCAAAAGATGTTTCATGTCAAAGAATTTCCCTCAGGACAAGTTATAGTTTGTTATCTCCTCTAACTTGTTTCTACTATATTGACATTGCCAAATATAAATCCCTACTAGACTATCAGATTAATTAATTTTCTTCTTGAATGTCTTTTATAATTACAGACAAATAATTTTCAGGGCTAAAGCAATGCCTAAACTAGATGTATTTTTCTCCAGAGAACTGAAATAAAGAGTAGTTTACACTTCAGCTCTCTAATGGTCTGTTTTAAAGAATGAGTATTTATTTTAATGTTGAATTGAACAAAAGAGTAAGACAGCTTTGTGGTTTAGACAGCACTGTTTTTTCCAAGCCAACTTGAATGACTAATTTCTTCTGGAATTGAAAAAATTCAACATACCATGCAGAATTAAGCTAAAGTATCACTTATTTCAATTCTGTTTTATTAAGCAAAACCAAAGTATCAGTTTATTCTAGACTGCATATCATATTTAAGTTGTAAGGAAGCAAATAAATGAACATTAATCGATTTAACTTCCTTTTTTGTTAATATATAATCTGCTAGCTTACCTCACTCTAATAGAACACTCATAGATATCAATAACAAATTCACTCATACCAGATGTTGAGTATTTTTATCACTAATATTTAATTTTATCCCTTTTTTTAAAAAGTATTATTAAAAAAAATAAAAAGTAAATTTTAATTCTTATCTTTACCAATTATTAAGGCTACAAGTAAGAACAAGACATTTGAATTGCCTGAAAACAGAGGTTTCTTGCATTATTTGGAGGGCTAATTCACTTGCCCTCCTCTCCTACGGTTAAATTGAAAACTATAATCATACATATTCTAAAACTGCATTTTATGCCATCACCTCTGCTTTAACCATCATGCTGTAAATAAGCCAAATTGACCAAATCACGCTTCACTTAACTTCTCCATTTCCATCACTCTGCCAAACATCCATGCATAAAATCTGCCTTCTGGATTTGGTGTGTAACCGAACATGCAATGAGTTACTACGTTCAGAAAGCTAACATAGGATAACACTTGAATTTCCTTAGGTGTTGCTTGTTTCTCCCTTGAAAAATAATGCAAATTCTCAAATACTTCTATAAAATACAATCTGGCAGTTACCCGCGGGAAATTTGCTGAACACTCAGGAAAAAAAGAAAAAGTTTGCTATAAAGTTTTGGCTATATAAAACTCTGTCAGAGAGGCATAACAATTAGTGAGATGGAAAAGGACATCAGAAGGGACAGATAATTCCCATTTCCAGTGAAAACTACAGCTGTTGCAACCAAAAGAAGGAATCTCAATTCCACAATGAGAGCTGAAATTCATATCTGGCTGATAGAAAAAAGCCTGATGGAGCATGGGAGGGGAAATATTCTGTGGTTGAAAGGAGGAAACATTATGAGAAAGGTATACAATTGACAGGAAAATATATTGCTATTCCTCTGCATTGTAATAGATACCATGAAATCATTTAAAGAATTATTTTAATCCCCTAAAAATTCCATTGACCTAGCAAAGCTATATCCTCTCTTCAAGCTCTAAGAAAAACCAAAGGTTTTTAAGGAATTTTCAGACTCACTTTTATATCCAAGATTTTTCTTCCTGTATAGATTATCCACAGCAGAGGTAACAGGTGTTTGTAAAAATGGATTGCTTATCAGAAGAGCATTCAAACAGACTTCACATAATTTTGGAATGAAATTATTCGCTTGCAGTCATGGTAAGTATGTATCAGCTTGAAAATGCTCTTTTTGTTTGGCCAAGCTGACTCAGGTTGCATGCCCATGGTTAAATAGAAATGGTGCTTTATACTAATCTCCCCATTTCCAGACACAGATTTTACTTATTTTGCTCCCACTGGAAAGATTCCAAAGTAAATACCCATTCTTTCTGCAATTCTTATTGAAAATGCGATGACTGTTGCTTTGCAAACTATCCCACTGGAACTCTGTAGGACATCTGGCATTCAGGTGATTTTGTGTGGATATCATTATTGCAATCTAAATTTAAAATCATCTGGCATTACCACTTTGCTACAAATTTCCCACTTCAGCTGTATCATACAGTTAAGGAATAATTTAAGCTGGAAGGGATCTTTGGAGGTCATGTAAGCCAACCTACAAACACACACACACACACACACACACAGTCAAGAACAGACAGGACAACCTGTTTCACTGTTTCACGGCTTCACAAAAGGGTTGAACTTCACAAAAAAATGGGTTGTGGGTGTTACAGAAACCAGTATTATGTATTTGGAGACAGGAAATATATAAGAAGTCTGGTAATAAGAAATTGTACTAAACTTAGCTTCTTTTTTTTTTTAATAACCTATTGAATGTCTGAACCTGTCTGTAATTTTTTCATGTCTGAACCTGTCTGTAATTCACCACTAAATAAAAAAGTCCTGTGTAAATACTTTTGGTAAATAAGGATACCTCTCAAAGAGAATACAGTGAATTTTCACCTGTATACATAAATTTAGAATCATAGAAAATGCTGAGTTGGAAGGGACCCATCAGGATCATCAAGTTCAACTCCTGGCCCTCTTCTCCATGTTGAACAGACCAAGTGACCTCAGCCACTCCTTATATGGCTTCACCAGACCTTTCACCATCTCCATTCCCCTCCTTTGGACACTCTCTAATAATTTAATATCTTTCTTGTATTGTGGCACCCAAAATTGCCTCTAGCATTGGAGGTGAGGCCACCCCAGTGCAGAGCAGAGCAGCACAATCCCCTCCCTTGCCCGGCTATGCCTGATGCACCCTAGGACAGGGTTGGCCCTCCTGGCTGCCAGGGCACTGCTGACTCATGTTCAACTTGCCATGGACCACATCCCTTTCTACAGCAATGCTCTCCAGCCTCTCATTCCACAGTCTACACACACAGCCAGGGGTGCCCTGCTCCATGAGCAGAATCTGGCACTTACCCTGGTTAAACATCATTTGGTTTGTGATTGCCCAGCCCTCTAATTTGTCCAGGTCTCTCTTGACCTCAAGGGAGTTGACAGCTCCTCCCAATTTAGTGTGCTGGCAAACTTACTTAATATTCCTTCAAGTCCTGCATCCAAGTAGTTAGTGAAATTACTTTGTTACAAGAACTACTAAAGAGTAAATTGGAGCTTATAAAAAATTGTATTGTACATACAAGGGTAGAAGAAACATATACTTGGGGAAAGAACACCCAATAAGAAAAGGCATTCACTTCCCTTTAAAGAATGTGCTGTATCTTAGTTTTCTTGTGGTTGACACTTCCTTCTAAGCAAGAAATGTGGGTCTAGTGATATACTCTGTTGTTAGGGTACCAGAAATATTTCTTTAAAATACATCACAGAAAAAGCTACAGAAGAAGAACAAAAACTATCCAAATTAAGGAAGAAAAGATAGTTTTCTTACATGCTTTTCAGCTGCCTGTAATGTTCTTAGTTAAGTCACTTTAGACTTAATTAAATTTAAATCAGTTCTATTTATCAGACTGAATGAAAAGGCTTAATGCTGATGTTTGGCTATACTGTACTACAGAAAAAGGAGTTTTATCAATCCCAAATAAGAACAAGGACACAGGCTACGGATGCTAATGCAAAATTTTGACATTGCATAATTTTGCAAGCTGGTTACCAAGTCACTGTAGGAACCCAAATTCCATGTAAATAAGATTCTTGCTGCGCCAGCTTCTACCTCTTCTACCATCAGACAAGGGATAGGCATATCCACAAATATACCTCTCTGAAGAAAAACACGAAGTATAATCATTGAAGAAAACACTCTTTTACCCTTTCAATTATAAAGTGATGCAAAGAACTCAACATGTATGCTAAGAAAGGCTTCATATATTTTCTCCTGACCCAGTAACCTGGGATCTACCTACATCATCCTGCCTACAATGTAAGACAGGGTTCTCATTGGTAAATCAAAAACTGGATAAAATACTGGAACAATTATTTTCTAAAATATCTCTAAATTAGAGAAAAACACACTGAAGAAGTCTGAGACCTCTACCATTTCAATAACCTGGTTAGAAATATGAACTCAGAAGTACTTGTATCAGTAAAAGATAAAATACAGCATGACAGCAGAATGAATAGCAAGTGGGGTGCAAACACTGTCTTTGCTGACAGAGTACGTGTAAAGTTCAATTCCATTTTAGGTGTGTGCAAATCTTTGATCAGCAAGCTCATGCCACCAAAGGACAACAGGATTTCTCCTGGGATTCACTGTCTTCTAAAGTGACATAAGCACTGCTTATTTATGCTGTAAACTATGCTCAAGCTGACCATACTTATATGCTACCAGGATCTTTTATGCTACAATTCTTCCACAATTTTGACATCTAGTTTGACAGAGATTTTAAACAAACAAACGCCAAACAAAGCTAATTTGCAAGCCAAGAGGCCTTAAATATTTTGATTCCTAAGACTGGAGTTTCATCTAGGTAGAACATAATGCATCCATATGTTAAAAGAATGGGGAGAAATAGAAGAAAGATAATAGACTGTAAAGAACAAAGTTTTGAGCCTTCCAATGATTGTGTACCAAATGACAGTACCTTTGCAAACAATCTAAAACTGGGACCCAACTGTTATATTCTTCAGAGAAATGCCTTCATTCTCAATGCAATTTTAAGGACATCACAAATTATTGTGCACGTTATTCACTGTTGGTAGAAACAAATTAATATCACCATTAGATCTGTTTCCCAAGCAGATGAATGTGCAAACATTGCTGTTGAGATCACTTTATGTATGTAAATTTAAAATCCATTTTACTCCAATTGTCAAGGACTTGACTTTGAAACTCACTTTTTGCAAACTATCATGCCAATAAAGCTGAATTAAATAAATGTAGATTGAATGTGAACAAAAAGGGAACACACAAAAAAATTCTAGAATTTAAAAATGTGATTGATCTTTCAAGTCTGCTGCTTCCAGAAAAAATTCAGTCAACTGTGTCCTCTTCAAAGTCATGCCCTTAAAGGAAAACTGAAAAATTTCCATTTGGCTATTCATTGTTCCCAAGAATTGTGCTATATTATACATATTGTAAAATGTATACATTAATGCAGCTAGTTTATAACTCCATCAGGTGTAATGCTCTTAGCATCATTCTTCTCATGCATAAGGCACAGTGTACTTCTTCTTCCTTACAGTTTTCATTGGTTGTTTATATTCCTCAAGCACTTTTTAAACTTGATATCACACTACACCTCTGAAAATCCATAATAAACTTTACTGTGCCATTGCAATTGATATGCAGGCATACTGCATATAGCCAGCAGTAAATCTTTGCATCTATGGATTTTCTCAGGCAATCTGTATATTTGTCAACAGACATATTTAGAACTCAATTTTTTCATATTCAAGGGTATAGGCTCTGGAGTATAGTATACACAATTTTATACCTATTTGATACGCAGAAACATGAAATGCAGATTTATGGATATAGACAGAGTGTTTCACTCTAGCTATTCATGAATGTAATGCACAGACATCCAGAAATTAATACACAAATTCTGGCTCCCTTGATGCTGTTGGCAGAATTGTTATTGACACAAGTTTTCACCTGTGTTTACTGACCAGTAGACAGTGTTTCTGTTAGTTCAAATTATGAAAAGACTGAGGAGACACCTAATTCTTAAACAACTTAATATTTTGAGGAGTTTGTGTTTTCTTTCTGACTTTGAAATTTGAAAAGTTCTCTTGTTATAGCTCAGTTGAGAGCCTCTGGAGCCTAGGTGCATTTGCAACTCAGCATTCCTTTGGTTCCCAGTAAATCAAAATGTACCCATTTAGATGCTCATCAATATTCAGAATAACTTAAAAAGGTAGCCAACTTCTAGTATGGCCCAAAGAGCAAGTAGTTACCCAGATGGTCATTGCTGAGTCTTGGTGTTATACCTGTGCTATCCCACTCGTAGCAGAATACCTAGTAAGTAATGTACGCATAAACCACATTACATTTGCACCAGATTATTCCCGTAGAGATGTACTGTGCTTCTTTGATCATTAAGTGTGCAGCCACGCACACACAAAAAAAAACCCCTCTGAAAACTCCAAAGACTGAGTCGAATACATACTTCAGTTCTGAATTTTTGTTCTTTCATTTCCATAGAACAGTGAGTGACCCTGAGTTTAAGCCAGTGATTTCAGCTCCATGTTACAAACTTTTTACACCCTGGGGATATTCAAGTGATATGGACTTCTTTCTAACACTGAGTAATATTGCCCTTGGGACAATAAATGTTTTTCTGTCCCTGAAATATTAATTCTTGGGTCTCCCATTAGTTCCAACTGTGCCCCTGGTTTGTAGTCTTTATAGTGCCAATCTTGATCCAAAATTGACAGCTCACTAAAGTCAAATTAAAATGACAACATATCTTGTTCACATTCAGAGAGAAATTTTTTGATGGATGTTCCACTTGTATTATAGTATTACTTCAGTTCTTCATTTTCTTAAACTCTTCACTGATCCCTGACCCACAGAACTCTTATACAGATGATAATTTTCACTTCCACTTTTGCAAATATTCCTGAGAGTGTGCAAACATTTAAAGATCATTACTGAACCTTTACCTAATCCAATTACATTTTCAGACCAGCAGGGAATAATCTGATTCTGTGCTGGATTTTTTGTTTGGTTGGTTTTGCTTTTGAAAGAATGTGCAACTCATTCCTCCACAAATTCTGCCTAGAACTATGAGCTAGAAATAAGCCAAGAGACCATGCAATAGTCAAAACTATATCCCCACTTAACATTACAGACCCCTGCAAATAACATCCTGGAGCCTACAGACATCCAGGGAAATTTTATGCCTCACTTTCTGTCCCTCTATTATTTGAATTAACAGCAAACTTAAAGATGACATTATCTACATTCATGAGAAGAAGGAGCTGCGTGAACACAAAACAAACAAAAACAAAAACCCCAAACATGCAAACAAAAAAAAAACTCTTGTCTTATTAATATACTTTCATTCTCATATCATTGAATATGACAATCAAATAACAATTATTTAGTCATCAAGTAAAATTTGCCTTCCTTACCTTCATCCCTCTGCATATCAGTGTGATAATTCAAAACCCAGTGTTGAATCAAACTAGAATCTGGCTTTAATGGTCCACTGATCCTAAAAATATTTGTTGCCTTTTGCATAGATGAATAAATTACTTTAGCTTCAGCTGAAGTGTCACTCCACAGAGTTTGGTCACTATCTTCCCTCATTTACTGTTCCAGTTCTCCTTTCTTTTTCATAACCAGCCTTAATCAAGAGGTAAGCCTGTGCCTCAAAATCCCTTTGGAATTATGCATATTCTCCTCCACTATGTTAGCAAATACAGCAGATTCCCAAATACCCAGGATCCACTGTTTCTCTCTATTCCAGTACACATCAAATAATTGTTTTGATACTTTTTCTCCATCTGAATGAAGAATCTGCAAGTTGCACACAACATTTAATCAGAAAGAGATGTTTCTGAGAATTGTTTTTTATAGTCAACCTTTTACTTTGTTGGGGTTTTTTTGATCTTCATGCAGTTATTGCAAATAGTCAGTAAATCCTCCTCTAGAGCATGTCTCTGGGAGAAACACCACTACTCCACCTTACTTTCACCTCCATCTATTTCTAAATGAATTTTCCACTTTGAGATATTTCCATTTTCCTTGTGCCATTACAAGACAATTGTACATATGATGACAGATGCAATTTCTCTAATTTAGACAAAGATGCTTTGATCAGCATTCCAAATACATCTAACTGTTGGATATACAGAACTCCAAATTTTATTTAACAGCTTAGAACAATCATCTATCTGACGTATCTTCAAAATCTACTTTCCTTGAACCTACAGTGACATTTCATTAAACACTGGAAAAGAGCCTTTTTTGCTATTTCTTCTGTACATTTAATAGTAACATAAAAGAAACTCTAAGCAGACAGGTGTACTTAAGGTAAAGGGAGTACTCGACATTTATCTGTATTCTTTTGGGGGTTTTAATTCTGCCTCTGTCATGGATTTTTACCAGGGGATAATAAAAGATGACTTAACCAGGAAAAGAATCTAGTTGAAAAGTTTTCTTACCAGTATGTCTAAATTTAAGAAACTTCAACCATAAATTCTAATTAACATACCTAAAGTGGCTGTGGCCATTTTCAAATGTTCAGATTAATTTCCCTGTGGCATAGATGCTGAGACAAGGCTGATTTTACTGCTCCACAGAGGGTTAGGCTTACATTTAGGGTTAGGATTGAGCAACCCACAAAGCCCAGAGAACCATGGATACTGCAACTGCAAAAGACATGCCAAGGGGAGCACGACACTGCCATAACATTGCTCCCTCCACACTTTTCTCCTTGGCATCAGCCCCACACAAATGCTATTTTTACTTTTACACCTAGGATTAGGGTTACATTTAGGCTTAAGGTTCAGAAAACCACAAAGGCCAGAGCCTTAGGGACACTGCAACTGCAAAGGCATGCCAGGGGAGCACAGTGTTCCCCCAGTGTTTCTCTGTCCATATCTTTCTGCTTGGCATCACTCATGTGCTTGGCACCTCAGCAAAAAGCTGCTTTTACTGCTCTGCTTGAGGTTAAGCTTGTGTTCAACAGTAGGCTTCAGAAAATCACAAAGCCTGGACATCCTGGGACAAGGCAACTTCAAAAGGCATGTAAAGGGGAGCACTTCCTGTGATCTCATTACATTTCATTACAATCCTTTCATTTCAGAATTTTCCTTTATTTATTTCCATAGAATTTAATTTCATTAGAAGTCCACCTTAGTCAGTTTGTTTCACTTTGTCCCTTGACTTTGCGATTTTATTGCCTTTCATGAAAGGAAATGGAATTTTGCTATTTTAATGAGAATCAATCTGGCAAGGTTTGGTCCTTTTCCCTGCACTTCATGTCATCCTGTGCCATTTTATTGTTTTCCCTTCTGTGCAGAACATTCTTTTTTGTTTAAGCATTTCATTACATCAGTTTCTTCGCCTGTCTTTTAGTTTGACTTCATTCCCCGATTTTGGGATTTCAGTAAAGCTCATTTTGGTAAGTTTCAGTCCTTTTCAATGCACCTTATTTAATAGCAATCCATTTAATTGTAGTCACTCCATTTCAAAATTGTCTTTTGGTTTTTTGTAATTGCATTTTGGTTGATCATCTCTCTCTCTTCCAGGGCGATTGTGAAACTTTCTCCTCTGTTTTCAAGATTTTGTTTCAGGAAAGAAATTTCTTCTTGGCACTGTCCCAACATTGTTACCTCCCCATCTTGCTGCTTGGCACCAGCAGAATGATCTACATATTGCTCTACCTAGGGTCAGGGTTAAATTTAGAGTTCAGAAAACCACAAAGCCCAGAGCTCCAGTGACACCGCAACTGCAGAAAGCATACCAAGGCAAACACGGCACTGCCCCATCATTGCTCCCTCCTCGTCTTTCTGCTTGGCAGCAGCTTGGCTGAATGCTGGTTTTAGAGCTCCACCTAGGGTTAGGATTACGTTTAGGGTTAGGGTTCAGAAACCCTCAAAGCCCAGAGCTCCAGGGACACCGCAACTGACAAAGGCATGCCAAGAGGAGCATGGTACAGCCGCAAACTTGCTACGTCCTCGTATTTCTGCTTGGCATCAACCTTTTTCGAATGCTGGTTATTAGACCTCCGCCAAGGGTTAGGATTACGCTTAGGGTCAGAGTTCAGAAGCAGACAAAGCCCAGAGCTCCAGGGATACTGCAACTACAAAAGGAATGCCAAGGGGAGCGCGGCACTGTCCCATTATTGCTCCTTCCACACCTTGCCTCTTGGCACTACCCTTGTGCTGGGTACCTCAGATTTAGGCGCAACAATGTTGGGGCTTTTCCGGGATCACTTTTCCCTCTATTTTTCAGCCCCATTGTTCCTGGAGGCACTTTTACTTCTAGGGTCTTTTACTCACTCAATGCTAACCCTAATGGCAGCTTGACACTGTGGCAGAGATTTTTATTGCCATAGGTGGCACAGATTAAAAGGTGTGGAGCCGGCAATGACACCGCCCTGCCGAGAGGAAAATTCTTCGATACATGAAAGGAAATGAAATCTTGAGATTTCAATGAGTATCATTACATTACATTTCGGTTCATTTCATGGCACTTTATTTCATTCCATTCCAGAGATTTAACATCTCCTAAGTATTTTCATTTTTTAAAAATTTCATTATATTTCCTTTTTTGTATTTTCGTTTAACTTCTCCCCTTGCTTCCTCATTTCATTTCATGAAACAAATTGCATAAAAAGAAATGAAATCTCAATATTTCACTGAGTATCATTTAATCCCATTTCTGTCCATTTCTCTGCACTTTGTTTCATACCATTCCATTTCATTGCTCTCACCTCATACCAGAATTTTTGGGTTTTTTCCATTTCATTTAATTTCATTATATTTCCTTTCCTGTCTTTTTCTTTAACTTCATTCCTTGATTCTTAGCTATGCAAATTAAATAACAAACATATTTTCTTTTTATTTTCCTCATCTTCAGAAGATTGTTGCATTATGATAATTTATTAAAGGGGAAGGCTTAAGAGAAAATTCTAATCCACAACACTGTATTTTTACTATAATTTTTTTCATTTTCTGAACAACTGCATATTGATGAAAAGGGAAGAAGCTGTACTATAAAAAAATGGTAAAATCAAAGATTCAGATTTCTCCAAATCTAATCCTTTTCTTTTCCTTGCAACAGCTACTGGCCAAATTCTCTCCACATTTTTGAGTCTTTTCCACTACTCCACAAATGTAATTTTTAGTAATTAAAAAAATACCTGCAAGCAATTAAATTTGAGTAACCATTTCTACAGTAGTCAAAAAGCACTTAGTGTGATTCTGACTTCTAAGTTGAGAATAAATATAACCTTCAGTTCATTGTCAATTAGTCCAGACCCCATGGTTGTGTGAAATCCAGTGGAAGGTTAAGTTGAACTCCATGATCTTAAAGATCTTTTCCAATCTAAACAATTCTTAGATTCTTAGAACCCTCACCTCACTGCTGGCACTCATCTTTGTTAAAATTCAAACTTTTACTTAAAATGGAGGAGAAATCAGACTTAAACTAAAAAGCATATGACATTAAAATCCAGGTAGATATTTTTTAAAGGAAATCAGTACTCTATATTAAAAATTCAATTTTCATTGGATACTTATGCTTCAGCTCTTCTCAAAACACTGAGTCTAAAATGATAAGTAATACCAGAAATAGAGGCAAAACCTTGTTATAGATAAATGGACAATAATATTATGACATTATCTGTTTCTCATATCTGTATTAAATTCCAACACATACTTTCATAGCTGAAATTCTGGTTTATTACTTCTCACCTATTTCAACAATGAGTTTATTTAAATCCAGATTTATCTCTCAAGTCATTTGCTGCTGTAGGCATCTGCCTAGCTCAAAATGCTTACATTAGGTAACCGCAACTTTCACATAAATGTCTCTAGTATCTGTTGGAGGTGAAAAGGGAAAGATTTTCACATTTTCATACATTACTATGTGTAGAGCAATAATGTTCTTAAACTGATCCTAACTTAGAACAATATTAAATAGAATAATTTAAGGTCTGTATGAAAATTTCATTAATGTGCAACTGAAAGCAGCTTTTAAATGTCTTCTGGTTTTTTCTTTAAATTCCCGTGATTACCAAAAATATATTAGACCTGTGATAGGTTTTTTTGAACGGCTTTAAAAGCCCATTAACCTAAAAATATTACAAGAAGAAGATATTTCTGAATAACAAAGTTATATTTCTCTAGGACTATAATCAAGCTTTCTTCCTTGTGATCAAATTATTAGCAGGTGTTAGTTGCCTCAGGGAAGTACTATCTGTTTCTTAGTGACTCTCTCCTTAAACTCACCATCTATAGAGGAGCATATTTGCTTACAGAATAACAGAATTTTGATGCAGGACAAAGAAATCTGTAGAGAAAAATATCACAATCACCTTTGACTAGAGAAAAAAAATGTTTTGCAATTTTTAACATCATTTAAGTTCAGAAGATACCAGGAAAGACATCAATTTGGAGCCACGTAGCAAAGCATGAAGTAAGAATTCCTAGTTCAAAATGGTGTTTTTTCATAAATGTCACCATAATCAGAACCCTGATCAATTTGATTTTTATGCTAAACTGAAGTCAAAATCTCCTCAGGCAGCTGTGTCAAATTACTAGTCCAGTGCAAAATGTTCAGCAAATGCACAGCCTACATGAATGCCCCTTTCCATACCTTGAAGTTCTCGTGCAGGAGTGACTATATCTTATTTTTTACAAAATTCTTATCTGCCAATCTTTGCTCTTCTCAAACACTCAGATAGGACCCAAGTAAGCAAATCAACTACCTTGACTGACTCAACCTCTGAAACAGGCAATATGAATATGCCTAATTCCTGAGGATGTCTGCATGCAGGCATATATTCTCTTCTTCCACAGGAACCACAGAGAACAGAAAATGCCATTTCTTCAAACAGTGACTCTGTATACACTTTCATTTCTGCTGGCAAGCAAACAGCTTCAAAAATCCATTGTCAGGGATGGACTATATGGCTGCATAGCACCATGTGCACCCTAAAAAAGATCACAGAATCACAGAATATATCAAGTTGGAATTGACCCATAAGGATCATTAAGCCCAGCTCCTGGCCCTGCACATGACCATCCCCAAGAGTCACACCACATGCCCTGAGAGTGTTGTCCAAACGAAAATGCATTGCCGAGAAGTCCCAAACTGCACAAAATAGGTTAGCAACAGCATGGGATTCCTTTTCTTTTTTGCCCCAGGGTATTTATTGACAATTTCAAAAACTCATGGCCAGATAATGTTGCCATAAGTATTTCCCCAGTTTAATAAGGTGAAATTCCCATTAGCAGAATACAGAGCAACTTGGATATTGAGCTACTTGACTATGCTGCAAGACTGTATGTCACAATTCTTGTCAAAGCAGAAGAGGACATAAGGCAGCTGCTAACCAGTCTAGGCTGATACAGCACAGTGTATCAATCCCTTCATACCTGCAGCTATCCCAAGAAATAATCACCCCAAGAGAAGGAACAGTCACTGTTTAGCCCTCAGAACAGTTTGCACATTACTAGGCACTGTATCGTTTCTGCTGAAGCAGAAACCCACTACTACATAAGCTCTCTAGTCAATTAATCCCTGCACAAATTCAGCATGTGACTATTTTGGCACACTTCAGAATTATGTATAAAACTCCATGCAATGTAATTCAAAATACTACTACTACGAAGCTTCATCCCCAGAGTTCCTCAAGTTGTTCAACGTTCTATGATACATTATTTGGCATACTACGCAGGCAGAGGCATATGCATGAAGGGAAAATAGAACAGCATATTGTACCATCAAATATAGAGCACAATAAACTTTGTCAGCAACAATCATAGATGATCTTAGCACCTACACAGTTTTACAGCTCCATAAACTTAAAATTAGAGTAATTAAATTTTTTTCCCATGAAGCATATTTGGAATTCACAACAATCCATGCTGTTATTTTCTTAATGTAAAGATATAAGATGCAACATTAGTAATATCACAACAAGCTGTGCTTGTCAAATCATCAATTTTCCTAGATAAAACAAGCAAAAAAAAAAAAAAAAGCACAAAGATACAAGTCTCAAATATAGCAAAATTTCAATAAAAGGACACATTTGCTTACACCCCTCAATGAAGACATCTGGTGACATAAATCTGATCACAAATTTGATTTTCTGAAAGTAATACTTGCCCTAATATATCAATCTTCTATGGAGCCATTTAGGGGTTTTTGCAGGGGAAGTAACCTTTCCCTGTAAACCCTTTAAATACCTTGTAAGTATCACCAAGCCCTGTTCAGTTTCCTGCTCACCTACTTCTATTAACAGAACTGCTCAAAGTGGTGGCTGATTAAACTACCTTTGCTGTTACCAGGGGTTTATTAAAAAATGACTACAGTTAATAACCTGATATAAGCAAAGCAACTACACATATATGTATAGCAACCCTTCACCTTTTACTTACACCATATAATCTCCTTAACAGGCAGTTCCCAGCTCTGTGTGGATCTGTATACAGTGCTGCCCTCTATCCATTCCTCCTCTTAGTTCCCTCAGTCTCCTGCCTTTTCAAGATCCCTTCCAAACCAAACCATCCTGTGACTCTATGAAACATACTGAACCTATACACAAGGAATTCGACTCACCTAGGTAAAATATGCTGACTTAGTTGCACAAAACTTATGAAATTAAAGTGAAAAATGAACCTTAATGTCAACAACTGGAGGAGCTAGAGCGACTCCATAATAAAATGAAAGTCCATAGAATTAAGTTATTATCTCCTGTGTAATTGTGTGTCTTAGCTGTATGATCATAGTTTCTAACAAATGTGATTATCAGCTGCCAGAATGATAAGCATTTTGTCAATTCTGCATCAGTCCACTAAGCACAAGTGCTAGAAGCAGCAAAATTAAGAAGATGCAATAAAATTAAATGGACTTAACAGAATAAATGGTTACTGGAATTACTGAACCTACTATTCAACACACAAAATACTACCACAGAGTACTCTGCACTGCATTACCTTTCTTTAGCTACAATGCTTTCTCCATATTAAAAAATATTCAAAACTAGGAACATAATTTCTTACTGCAGCCTAGAATTTTTGCCTCTAAACCGCTGTGGCTACCTGTAATCAAGATGGCCAAATATAAATATTTACAGGACAAAACAAAATGTAGTCTTTCTACCTTGTAAGTGGTAGGATACTGTACAAAACAGAAAAAAACAAGACAAAAAAAAAACCCCAAATCCCAAACAAACCAAAAAACTCCAAGAAATTTGAATGCTCTTAGAATTAAGAAGGCTTAATAGTTTTACACTCTTTTGGTATATTTTCAGGATGATAAATTGAATGAGGAACTCTATAGCCATCTTTTCCAGAATTTCAGAAAAGAAATTGGTCAGGTTTAATTTTTAAGTCTGCCTTTTATATCCCTACACCAGACAGTTAAAAGCTTCGTGAAGGCCCAAGATATTGTTCTCCACTACCATGGTTTCAAACTTTTTTTTTTTACCATTTTAGCTCAAGGAAGTGAACATGAAAATGTTCATCAATATCAAGGTCAAAACTCCTGATTCTCCCAGAAGTAGTATTCTATTCCAGGTAAACCATCCTTACCATACCAGGTATGGTAATTTTTAGTACATTTCAGATAAAGCCTTTCAGAATGCCACAGCTTTCTTTTCTGCTGATAGTTACCCTTCAGTATGACCAATAATCTATTCAAGGGAGTAAACCATGTTAAATTTGAAACAATCCCTTGTTTTCACGTCTCCATTAACTTCTAAATTGTTATTACATCACTGTGAAATCACCTCCGTGTTAAATAGAAACAGTAGTGCTTTATTTAAACTCTTTTTTCCCCTCAATTTTTATAACTACAAGCATGATTTGTTTTATTTAAAAGTTTCTGCATTCCCCACTCTTTAACAAGCACCCACAACTGAATAATACTCATCTTCTCCTTTATTCATGCTGTGTGAACTAAGCAGAATACAGAAGGTTATTTTATCTAAAGTATCACCTCGATTTGTTAACACAGGTAGAGCAAGAATCAACTGATCCTAAGCATATATTAAGAGTTTTTTTACTTCCCCCCCCAAAAAACCCTGATGAAATTGGTGGCTGGGTCTGGAAGAAAACTGTGCGAGGACCAGGAAAGGTATTTGATGCACTAAACTATATTAATGCTAGTAAAATTAGGAATTTAATCCCCCCCTTTAACACCCAAAAGTCAGGAAATAGGAAATTATGGTTCCTGTAAGTGTCATAATTCATGTAGCTCTTGCATACATGCTTTATTTTATATTACACCCTGTTAAATATCTAGGAACTATGCAGGTAAGTTATCAGGTTTTTTTAAATATTAATTTGAAATTCTTGACTGGAGAACATGAGGGCATAAAAGAAACACTCAGCAGCGTGTTACATAGCTACAAGCCTGTCTTGTCTCTGCAAACAAGCAAATTATATGTAGAACTTGGTGGGTTTTGCTGGAGCTTTAATATACTGTAAATGCCATCAGACCTAACTAGCAGAATGTTCAGCCAGGATCAGCACTCCACATAATCAAAAACTCCTGTGGTTTGAAGTGCAACGGCTGGACAGGAGTTACTCAGTAGTCACAGTGGGGAAGCTTGAGTTCGTAGATTTCTAAGATGATATGTCATAAAAACTAAAGAATTGTAGACATCCACTTGAGGGAATGGTGAAAAACTATTTGACCTTTCACACTGAGGATCAAAGAAGTGATAGAGAAAGAACTAATCTGAAAAACTAAATCATTACCTTTGTTGTTACATTCACACCTGCAACATGCTTCAAGAGAGAGCAACTTGCCAGCCTGTTAAACTCATGAAATTGCTTGTGACTTTTTAAGCAGAAAATTATTTACTGTATTTTACAATATTCAGTAAATGTTCACTTTTTTGAAATTTAAATAAAGCTAACTTTTCAGGAAACTCAGGATACTGCTTAAACTCTTAGTCATGGACAAATAATATCTAATAAAGTTATGCAACATCATTTTTTATTTTCTCTATCTTCATCTAACTGTTGTTTTCCAGATGACATTAACTTATATTAACATCCTTCACAAGCCATTGACTTGAGTAGTTTCTTTATAAATGTGTTTGCTACCTCTCAAGTGTCAGAATTCTCTAAGCTTAAAGTCATTCATTGGAAAGGTTTATATTGTTTCTACCCCACTTTAAGTATATCCTGATATAAGTAGAAAAAAGAACAGGATTGTAACACTGATCTCATATTAAAGCATGCATAGCCAAAGGCATTTAAAATCATTGACATGCTGTATCATAGGAAGAGATAATACAAATCACAGGACTTCTTGCTATATTTAACACATTTCTCAAACTATTCCTTTTTGCTCTGCTGTCTCTTTTTTTTGTCCTTCACCCTGCAACAGCATTTGGTAATGCCCCACGTTCAAGCCATGTGGCATAAACTGTCCATTTTACATGATTTGGCAGGAGATGATTCTAACATGAGAAGGGTATCTCTGGACTCCAGAGCACTGGCACCATAGTAAAAATATTTTCCTCAAAACCTTCTCTCCCTCAGACAGTTATGATATCTTCAGAGTCAACAGGTCATGCTCTATTTGGCATTAATACTCTCCACTAAAGTGGATCAGCTACAGAAGAACCTGATTTTGCTTCGGGGTTTTCAGCAGTGTGTTTCAAACTGTTCTCGTCAAAACACAGACAAATCTGGAGAATAGAACTCTTCAATAACAATGCAAATTAAATACACTTAATGATTATAGTTCATAATTTTAGTGTTTCAACTGTGAGGTTGGAGCTCCTGATTTGGCAATGTTATAAAATGCTAATACTTAACCCAGCATATGTCAACACTCAGAGAAGCTAATGATTTATATAAAATAGCACTGGTTGCCAGTCAGCTCCAAAAACAGACTTGACAGACCTGTCCGTGGCATAGAGATCTGGTTTGCTATAAAGCAAGCAACTTACTCTTTAGCTCACCCCTCAGAAATATCTTCAGTACCAAAACAGCTTCTAGAATCAAAAGCAAGTTTTGCTCATCTGCAATGACCAGAATGCTTTGTGCAACTTCAGCTTATGTGCTGTGTTCTCTAGCAACTCCTGGCAGACAGGTACACAAAGCAGCTAGGTTCTGGGCCTTAATGACCTTCAAATGACTTTATCAACACCCAAACTCTTGAATTTGGCATGGCTGCAAAGAGGAGCACTTGCCCCTGATAAACACAAAAGGAGAGTAGTACTTCAGCCAGTACCATGTGCTTAATAACTTTCCCATTTCCCTATCCACCTTAGCAAAGTAAAGAGAATGGGACCCTTTTGAATGGTCCTTGCAAGCTGTTTAATTTTTTTTTAATTATTATTATTTAGTAATCTAATTACAAACTCTTTTTTCAGCCTTGTGTTTGAACTTACAAGCATTCTCCATTTCTCTGTCCACATATGGTGCGTTCCCTGCCTTACTGTACTGGGGCTCCCTTGAGAACAAAGCCTCCGAGCAGTGCTACAATGCATTCAGCAACAAACCCAGCAGGAGACTAATAGGCTGTCTTCATTAACCTTTGCTGATCGAACTGTGCTCTTGTATTTGCACTCTGCACATTTGTGATGTCTCATAAAGATTCATAATGGGAATTTTAATGGCAAAAGAGCCTGTATACTAAATTGCTTATGCACCGGAAAGGAAGAGCGGCTGCAAGAAACAGTAGGCTTTTTTATTTTTCTCTCATCAAAGCAGTAGCAGCACTTGAAAGGGCAAACTGAATATAGGAATGGATCAATAGAGGAATGGAGAAGATGATAATTAATGCGGGGAAATGACTATTTAGGCACAGCAACAGAAGCTGCATTCACCAGGTATCCAAAATAAAAGGCAACGTGTTCTGAGAGAAAGACATCAGATGGCATCAGTACTCTCTGATGAGGTACGGAAAGTCCAGCACCTGCTTTTCTCAACACATTGCTGCCATCCCTCACAATACACCATGCAAACAAGGGAGAAAATTTAGTTGTTATTATCAAGAGAAATAGCTTTTGAGGTTAAATACCTCGCCTTTAAGATACTTGTGTAATTTAGACTCCATATCAGATTTTTCAACTTACTAAATCCATAAAAGTTGACTAGATGAAATTCAAAGTAATTTTTAATTCATGGAGAAGGATGATCAGGATAACTTAGAATTTTATGTATTTTATATATAAAAACATTAAAGTCTCCTGAATTTCTTAAGTAAATATCCTAGACAAGTTAATCTCTTAGTTTCTCACCGTCTCAGTGTGATAATGAAAATTCTGTAGGTTACAATGTAAATTAATTAATAATATTTTATTAGTTTGGTACAAAGGGAAGAAAAGAGTTACGATACAGTTCAAAGACATGGTAAGCCATAAGTTGAGCCTTACAGCAAAATGAACATAAAAGTAAATTTAAGATAGCTATGTCAAATACAAGGAAGATATTTTCAGAGCCATCAAAGACATATTCTGTCGGTCAAGCACCATGATGATGAGTTATTAGAACTAGTTCATATTTTTAAAAAAAGAGAACGACAGAACAAATTTTGATATTCCCTCTTTTTATTAGGCATTGGCTAACTTTCTAGCTGCCATTTCAAGGAAACTCAATAGCTACACTTAGCTGGAAGCAGCACCTTTGCCTGAGATCATGAGGAAAATTAAACCACAGCTCTCCTTTAGTTAAAGTCTGCAGAAGCCTAACTGCAATGTGCAAGTGGGGAGAAAAGGTATAAGCACATACATTCTGCAAAACCTAGGGTATGGAGACAAAATTCAAGCTTCAATAAGTATTTCTTATTTCTGCTTTGATGAAACAAAGCAATCCAAAACATTAGTAATTCATGTCATGTTCCTGCACCAATTGCCCACCTCATGAAATCACAACATGTCTTTTTAAGTACTCTTCTAAGCAAGGGAAAAGCTTCTTAGCTCATTAATGAACATAAAAGAATAGCTTTACAGAAATTTAGCCACATGCCAAATAATTTCAGTGGAATCAAGCAAATCTTCGCATTACCCTTTAAGAATGAACTAAAATAAGAGGAAAACCTTTCAAAGTGTCAAATATTTTAAAGGCGTTGCTTTACACCATTATGTGGAATACAAAAATATTTTTAAATGGTAGTCTTTTTATTGCTGTTTCTATAATTTTTGTATATTATATGAATAGTTAGTAGATATAATTTTCATTAAAATGGCACCATTGAGGAGGAAGGACCATGCTTTCTGCTAATTACACTTTTTCATAGATGAAAAAGATTATGATCATTTGTAACCAGTGAGCTGCAATGTTGTTTCCCTTTCATTTCAAAACTCAGACAGGAATATTTAAGATCTAAATTACCTCTTGGATGATACTCTGGGCTTATTAACACCACCCCACACTCCCCCATACTTCCCTCAATGCTGTAAAAATTGTTTCATTAATTTTTAATCTAAAAACAATTAATGTAGGATGTGAAAGGTTAAGCGTGAGATAAGGTGTGATACAAAGGGGATGGCAAGCACCCTGATGAGAAGCAGACTGGCTCTGATCTTTTGCTAGCCAAGTGGAGATGATGTTGTTCTGCTATGGATGAAGGGGCTCATTATCCCAAAGATAATTGGCCAGATGCCACACCAGTGAGGTCACATGAAACAAGGCTGTGATTGCTGAACCAGTATTGGAACTAATTAACAGTTAAGGCTGCAGACAGGGATTTTGTACAGACCTCCACTTAGAGGCACAGCCTTCCCGTCCCATCAGTGTTAACCATTAGGTCACCCTCTTTCTGCTGCTGAGTGAACACATCATCCTACTCATCAGAAGAATAAACACTTTGGTGGTACATTTACAGCATTAAAATTCATCCTTTCGGTCATCTTTTACATATTAATGGACATCAATCATTTTTATCCCCAAATCAATGAAGGACTTGGGATCTCTTTTGTTTAATGCAAAAAAAAGCGCTGTATCACAAATTAAGAGTAAACCTGGAGTTCTAAAAAGGAATAACTCACACTAACAGGAAGCAACATTTTAATTCTCCATCATGACTATTGTTTCTGCTGTTCTCGTTCTGGATTACATTCCTTACTTAAGAAAGCGAAAGCATGGATTGAGATCCAACTGGTGCTTTCAGAGACCAATCTATTTTTTAGTCACACATACTTTACAGGGGTATTTTAGTCATAATGCAGCAGTAAATTCTACATTTGAAAACTTACAGGCCTCTGCAAATTCTCCCTTGATTTTAATGGGTGTTTCAACAGAAGCACACACATCTATCCAAGTGGAGGTCACTGAAGCAACATGATTTTCCATGACAGCAGTAGGCAGGCCAGATAGGTAGTTTTTTAATAATCTTTTCCAGATGCGTTAATTTCTTCCAGCTTTTTTGACTAACATCTGGTATGTTCTTAGTGCCTTGAAAAGCTGCCATTGAACTTGAAAATTCTACATTTCTATAAAAAAAATTGAGAGAAGTTTCAACTTTCTGCCCTTGTGCATTCAAGTCAAAGCTGTATCTTTATAGTTAAGAAATACTTAATGTCTTTTAAAAATTTGCGTTATCTTGGGAAAAAAAAGGTTCTATGTTTCCCTTTCAAAGTTGGTTACATTTAATTAGAAAAATCAGAAGAATTTTCTAAGAGAAAAAGAGTTATTTTGGATGGTTTTGCCTTTTTTCACCAAGGGGAAAAATTTTCCTTTTAAGCTGTTTTGAAACAGTACCTGCCCTACTTTTTTTTCCGTTATTTCTCTCACTGAATCAAAAAACCCAGCTGTCTCAATCTCAAGATGCTACCTTCATTCTCCGAATCATTTAACCATTACAGGATCTCCTTCCCAAGACTGATGTCATTCCAACACAAGCAATATGTAAAAGCCATAATCCCAGAACGGGTAAGGTTGGAAGGGACCACAGTGGGTCATCTGGTCTAACTTCCCTGCTCAAACACGGTTATCCCAGAGCACAGGATTGTGTCCAGATGGTTCTTGAGTATCTCCAGTAAGGGAAACTCTACAACCTCTCTGTGGAACCTGTTCCAGTGCTCACTCATGTGCACAGTACAGAAGTTCTTCTTTGTATTCAGGTGGAATTTCCTGGCATCGGTTTCTGCCCCTTGTCCTATTGCTCGGCACCACTGAGCAGAGCCTGGTCCTACTCCTCCTCTGACCTCGGAGGAGGTCCCCTCTCAATTGTTTCTTTTCATGACTGAACAAGCCCAGCTCCCTCAGCCTTTCCTCATAAGTGAGATGCTCCAATTCCTCTATCATCTTTGTCACCCTTCCCTGGACCTGCTCTATGATTTTTGTCCTGAGGAGCCCAGAACTGGACACAACACTCCAGATGTGGCTTCACCATCAGAGCTGAGCAGAGGGGCAGGATCACCTCCCTCAACCTACTGGAATGCTCTTCCTAATGCACCCCAGTATACCACTGGCCTCTTGGCCACAAGGGCACTGCAGCTGAGGGACAGCTTGTTGTCCACCAGGATCCCCAGGTCCTGCTCTGCAAAGCTGCGTTCCATCAGCTCAGCCCCCAGCCTGTGCTGATGAAGGGAGTTATTCATCCCCAGGTGCAGGACCCTGCATTTGCCTTTGTGGAATTTCAGTTGGTTCTTCTCCACTCATCATTCCAACCTGCTGAGGTCCTTCTGAATAACATTAAATGTAGAGAGGCCTGCTTTCACCTAACATCCATCTGTACTCTGCTTTACTCTTGGCTGCCACTTGGAATTTCTGCCTTTCCCTGTAGTTTTTTAAATCCTTTTTTCTTTCAGAAGGTTCATGTTACACAGAGGCTAATGCAATATTTCTTCTCCTAACCAATAATGTTAAATAAGTTCAGTTTTTGGTTTGGGCATGTCTTGCCTCTGCACCTTCTCTCTAGTCTTTTTGTCAGGTTTGCTTATCATAAATATGTATCACTTGGGTGAAGACTGCCTAGTTTTAAAACATATTTAAATGTATATTATACATACATAAATACATACATGTATTTAAGGGTGTTACATTGGAAACTCTTTACAGTGATCTCCCAGGTTTTTCTGACCATATGAAGGTAATCAATAATTTCCACTCTTTGGAAGAAAGTCGTAGGCAAGAAGTATAAATGGTTAGTGATAGCAAAGCAAAAATAAAAAGAAATCCAAGAATGAATCTCTGGGAACCTATAACAGCTGTCACAGAATGGCTGTAAATGGGTAAAACCTACACTGGAAAGAAGACACAATGATAATATTTGTAGAGTCTGCAAGAGGACTCCATACAACATAAATCTAGTTGGAGAAAACTTCCAAAGATTAAGAATAGCTATTTTGAATTCATGGTATGTAGGAGGGAATCTTTTGGGCATCTAAACCTGGAAATCACAGCTTTCAAACAAGCCCCTAACTATAAAATTGTCATTGTCTTCTTTTTCACATATACATATATTTTTATGCCTTTGCTTCTTCCACAATTCCAAGACTGATTTATTACCAGAGGAAACCCTGTGAGATAGGCAAAAAACAAATGCAAGATTCATTCAGGCTCCGCTCCAGTTCCAGTCTTGAGATCCCCTATCTCACTAATATTATTCTATATGTTTGAGTTTTAGTGGTTCTGCAGATTTTAAATTGGAATAGATAAAAGACAGAAGAGAGAAAACTCAAGGCCTGACATAGGGAACAATATACTGACTTCAGATTTTTAAATGCTGATTCAGTGCTTGCCAGTCCAACTTCTAAATAATTTCTAGCAAGAATCTAATCTATTCATATACTACTTCAGAGTGCAAAATGTCTGATTCCTAGAGGTGTGAATCTTTTGAAAAGTCTGCTTCTAAAAAAGTTATTTGCATTTTATTATGGAAGGACTCAAAATGTTTTAATCATTGAAGCAGCCTTCTGAAAAGAGATCAAGTTTGAGTTTAAAGATTTAAGCATATTGGCTATGCACAGCTCTAGGTTTTACCTGTTTTCATGTTATTATGTATAACATTATAGCACTATAATCTAATATTCTGTTATGGTGTCACAACACAGGAAAAAAGTCAGAGCAAACTGATTGTAGACCAGCAGGAACACAGGAGCTGAAAACGCTTTAGAGCACATATGCGTATGTAACATATATTGAAAACTTGAAAACACTGGAGTCCTGGATTTGCTTGAAAATGAGAGTAAACCTTTTATAGATGTATCAGTTCAATGTATAAAGAACCTCCAAAGCAGACAAGAATAGGAAGGAACAGGAGAGATTTTCAAGTCTTAATGTCAATGCATCTCTAGTAACAGCTAGTTAAGGTGGACTTAGAGAGCAACAAGATGGAACACAACGTAAATACTTTTAAGGGGAAATTAAGAGTGATTCCTTTATTAATAGTAACAGAAATGAAAGTCACAGTGCTGTGATGCTAGGAGACTAAACACTAGCATCTTACTTGATCAAGCATGTGCACACTTTGGTAGAAGCACTGGAAAGCAACAAAGATGAGGAACAAAGGACCTGTTGAAAGAAAGACGACAAGACGGCCCTGGAGAAACTGAGCATGAGCTTGACATTCTCTGCTTCCAGTCACAGCTTTGCCTGCAGTGCAGATAGATGCTTATATTCTTGACAACTTGCTTTTGAGCACTGTGATGACAGAAGTTTGCTGCTTCTGCAGGCACCTTTGAAATAATTTAACCTACAATCATTAAAAAATTAATAAAGAATAAAAATTAATATAAATACATGTAATAGATTAAAATAAAATCAAAATTTTATAAATTTCATATTAATAATTATACTTACCAGGTCTCATAGACCAAGGCCACAAGTATAAAACACACAACTGTTACCTGTCCCATCAGAAGGTGAACGAGGCTATATAAACTACAATGACATCTTTCACCCTCCTCACACTACACTGAGATGCCTATTTTGAAGACCTATCATAAAACTGGCTCAGTAATAAGTAAATAAAGTGGTGGTCTCTTGCTTCCCAACAGTATGACTATTCATGTAGTGTTTCTGTCCATCAAATATATTTTACATTTATTCTCTATAGGGTCAAAATGTAGTTTCATCATATGGTTCCCTGGTTGAAGTAACTTAGTGATACTTTAAGTGAATGCTAAAGACAATGCTGAAACTCATGTTCCTACGTCTGCAGTGTAAGAGTCTGTCCTGCTACAATGTTTGGATAACAATTCAGATAAGCATTAGTAAAGATAGTATAACAGTTGGCAGAACATTTGCTGCCCAGAGTACTTTGAATCAGAATATGCAAGAAATTATGCTGAATTATACAGGAAACAAACTTCAAGGGACTATCGGTATAGCAGAGCCATGGGAATGAAAGTCCATTTGTATTCCTGCTTGGCGAGTTTTGGGCAACTTGAACAACTGTATGTTTATATTTATAGATAAAATATACTGTTCAACAGCCGTGGTTGCTGGTAGCACAGAGAATCTACTAATGAGAATATACATTACTGCATTCCTTTTTCCACTTTATTGCATGCTGCTTTAAATTTTGTTTCTGTTTACAAAAAGTATACAATATCACAAGATGTTAAGAAACTATTTTGAACTTAGTAAAAGAGGCTGTAAAGATGATAAAGCCAATTATCATGTAAAGGTAGGAGTTGATATTTCTTTAAATAAAAAAGTAAAAAATTTTAAATGTTCCACAGCTGAAAATAGCAGGGATAATGGTAAGTCACTAGAGCATTCTGGGTCCAAGTCCTAAGGTGTTTGCTTCTCCCACTCCCCATAACACTCACTATAATCTTTGAACCATGCCGTGCAAATCCAGGCTCCATACTTAGGTCACCAGTGACAATGCATTCTGATTCCAAGCAGTCCTGCCTCAGACAGCCCTCCTTTGCCCTTCTCTGAACTCTTACCTCTTTTTCTCTTTTTCCTGTGCTCAGTTCAGGACGCACAGAGCACTGCCAGTCTCACTAAGCAGTAGAGAAGGAGGCTTGGAAAGGCTGTACATGGCATCGGGCAAACATTGACTGGTATATCCACAGCCTGGCTGGAAAGAGGAAGAGAAAAGTAATGCTCAAGGAAATTAACTCAGTCTGTCCAGCTATGTAAGTGCCTGTTGCCCGGGGTATGCTCCTCTACACGAATCACTCACATTCTGTCCTGTCTTTTTTCCTGCTTGCACTGATTAAAATTCCTTTCCAACTCTTCTTCACCCTTCTTTTGAGTCAAAGTCATCTCATAATAACCTCAACAAATGCTACCACCATACTGCAGCTATTTTTTCTTCAGACAAAGCTATTTGCCCAATTCATTCCAAGTAGTTTCACAGTAATGGAAACGCCATTCAGAGATGAATAACTTAATCCTTTCTCTTAACAGCCTTTCCTATTTCTTCCATTTGATTTGGTGTCTTTGCCAGCTCAGTATATGTTTAACAGATATTTCTTGGTGTTAAGACCTTATTTTCTAAAATATTTGTACAGGAGTTAGGCAAAATTACGGTTTTTTAACTGCTTTCAGTTCAAGGGTAATGCTGCAGACAAGAAGATAATTTAAGTCATTACAGCCTGTCAGCCAAGATTTGTTCACTTTGACTTTTCAGCTAATTACACTTTTTTAATATTTATAATGTAAAGCATATAGAGAAATAAATGAGATTAACAACATAGAGCAATTGCTGGTTTTCTAAGCTCTAAAGCAATGAATATAGAGGACAAGAATGAGATAGTTTATTTGAAGAAAGACTAGCCAATACAATTACTTGAAATATAAGCATTTTGCCATTTACTGGACAGTCTCCTCTAATTCACATTAAACTTTTATCAAAAGGCATTACTATTTTGGAATTTAGTCCTCCTGAAAAAGGACAGACTGGTATGATACCTATATCAATCACATATGTGTCTGTCTTGTGCACACTGCAGAATTTAGAAATCTAACTCAAGGAGAGATCTGCTCCATTGGTGTCAAACTTCTAACACAACTCTGCTGAACACAAGTAGGCACACAACAAAGAGCAGCTTGTTCCAGAAACTCCTAGGGGGACAGTTGGCTTTGTCTTACCTTCCCATGCAGATGTAACAAGAAAGAACTACCAGTATATGCCACATATTTACCTGAATGCCAGAAATATACACATATGTATGTTAGCTTAAAAGGAATGTTAAGGTGTCTTTTGGGATAATTTCATTCTTGTGATCTCCCTGTCATAAGGGCATCACAGTTATCAGGTGATACCAAGGTAATTAATTCCACAAATTAACATTGATTTGCCTGTTGCCCATTCCTTGGTCAGGCGAGCTAATTTATATCCCCTATCTTTTGTTCTTCTGGGATCTGCAGAAACTGTTACTTTTGAACATGGGACTGTCTGGAATGACAGTCTCACTCAATCCAATGGCCACATTTTGAGACACTCTTGTTGTTCACAGTCTTTCTTTTCTATTGCAGGTACTTCTAGCCTCGTTTTTATGGATTAAGAGTAGCAATCAGGATCCCAAAAAATACCAAGGTTTAGTTTGATTTGCCTTTGTTGCCTCAGTCTGTATCTGCCATTCCCTGCTCAGCCAGACATTTGTTGTTTTCTTTGGGTTTGGGTTGTATTTTTTTTTATTTTTTTTTTGTGGAACCTTTTTTTGTTTACAATTTCTATTTGAACTAATGTCACAGATGATAAACCACACTTCATTGTCCCATCCTGTAATTTAGCAGAGTTAAGAAGGGATCACAGGCTGAACCTGCATACTCCTTTAGTAGGCGTCCTTTTCCACCAAATTATTACGTATAAACTCATAGGCTTTACATGCTACACCACTACTTCACTGCAACCTCACAGACTCCTGACTGGTGCATTCTCTGATACTACTACAGCTCTTTCCTATGAGCGACCCAATTTTTTGGAAACAACTTGGCAAACTCTAAAAACTTCCATAATGTCATTCTTTAGTTGTAGAAAGGACATAGCATTTACAATAATTCGGTCATACTGTTTTCAGTCTTAAGGTCTTTCCTGCATTCTTTTTAACCTCAGCATTACCAGATTAAGCACTCACAAATACATTTTTACATAAACATGTGTTTTGCTTTTTTTCCTCTCTTCTTTTAAATATTTCTGTCACGTGTTTCTTTTTATCTTAGAGAAGCAGCTTTCATTAACACATTTGTATGGGTAGCACTGCCAGAATACATTAAATGCTCCAGAAGTAGTCACATATAAGACTCATACAAAACAATCTTGGTATTTGTTGTAATATACTGCTTGCAGACATGATAGAAAACAAAACACTACTTAAACTGTGTCCTGATTATTTTCCAGAGAGCTTCAACTCTCAGATTATTGTTTTCGATTGTTTTATCACTTTATGGTGTATAGGCCAATAACCACTTCGCCACAGATTGGCAGAGGGAGTCCATTTCATTCAGTGTCTGTTTTTACCTCTCAGCTTTTCACCATCAGGGCTTCTGTGCTTCAAAAGTGTATCAAGTTGGCTTCCAGCAGGATACCCATGATGTCGCTCTGTCACCTCAAGCTGATTCACTAGCATCTGTCCCCTGACATCACAAGTATTAATGTACTGCTGTACCCAGTAAAAACAGAGAATCAGGACTACTTCTGGTGACTTCTGGATCAATTTAATCGAACTAACCATATGGTTCATCTCAGCTTTCTCCTCAAACCTGTAATAATTACTGCTTTTGAATCAGTCATTGCCAGCCAGCTGCACTGAACTAGAGTTCTGTGACTGGCTCATAATTAATTCTCTTTAAAATAATTGTCATTTCTGAGTAAATAACAATCAGGATCAGATAGATGAAAAGAATTTTCCCTTCCATCCCCAATTACCAGCAAAAAAAAAAAAAAAAATACTGGATGTATCCTTGGCATATCTTGCTCAGAACAAAAACTTGGAACACATGCTACCATCTATAACAAATGCCACTTGTTTATACAAAGCAAAGCTTTCTCAGCCCAGAACTGTGTCTCATTCTTGAAGAAAAGTTACCTTCAGCACATCAATTAGCACAGGGTAATTTGAGTTCAGACAAGTTAACATAAGGTTTTCTTTTAAAGAGGAGGAGAGCCAGACTGAAAGACACTTTTAAGGTAACACACTTGTCAACATGCAAAGGTTACAGGCAGATATGGAGACATCTTTGGTTTATATCTTACAGTATGTTCCTAGTATATTAAAAAAAAATTTAAAAAAACCCCACAAGAAACAAACAAAAAAAACCCCACACAAAACCAGCCTCCAAAGTAGTAGCCTATCCCTGCCAGTAGTTGCTTTAAGTTTAATATTAAAATTTGTCCACAAGCCCCTTCCTGCTGGCTCCCAACCACCCTGATGTGTGGCACAGAGAGGCTGGGACTGGATGGAGTGGCTTGGCAGCACCCAGGCTCCAGAGGCCCTCACACCCTGTGTGTTAACTTAAGGCAGAGCAGGGATTTGGGTTCTGTTCCCTCACCACATCAGTTAGGTGTATAATAAAACAGGGTTTCATAGAATCATAGGAAGGTTTGGGTTGGAAGGGACTTTAGAGATCATCTACTTCGAAGGGTGTCCAAGGCAGGGGCACCCTTTACTAGACCAGGTTGCTCCGAGCCCCATCCAAACTGGCCTTGAACACCTCCAGGGATGGCACACTTACAGCTGATCTGGGCAACGTGTTCCAGTGCCTCACCTCCCTCACAGCAGAGAACTTCCTCCTAATAATCTATTCTAAACCTCCTGTCATTTAACGTGAGCAGCTTAAAAAATTATAAATATATAACAGCACATATTTTTATCTCTCTGCCTGCACGGCTTGACGCAGGAGCCGCCCAGCAGCACCTCACGACCAGCGGGGCCGTCACGCCGGAGGCCTCGGTAGGCGACGGGGGAGGCTGAGCTGAGGCGCCGTTCCTGAGGGCACATCGCCACCTAGCAGCGGCCCCGCAGCCAGCAGCGCCCGAAAGCCGCCCGAACGGGGTTAAATCAGCCCTGCCAGCACACCCGCCCTGCCCCGCTGCCTGCACCGCCCGAACGGGTTAAACCAGCCCTGCCAGCACAGCCGCCCTGCAG